>JAGXCT010035185.1:138836-159650 GCA_022495035.1 Philopotamus ludificatus
ATGCTGTAATTCTCGGGTCGGCATAGGCTGATTCGTCCGCTGTATTGATTCCGATTAATAAAGATACTGTCTCTGATATGAATTGTGTCTCGTTGCGTCCTTTCGTTATATCCATATCGAATCTTGAGAAGCTCCCACGTTAGAATTATATCCATTATTTTTTCTAATAAAATTTTTGTCTTGATTAAAAGCAGTCTTATGAAAAATTCTTAATACAGATTGTAGAAATTTAAACATTCATCTCTGAAATACAATTTAGACATAGTAGCATATTTTTTGACCTATGAATTCAGGAAATTCTTTATAACACTGGCCAGGGGGTATGTAAGGGAAGAGACCAATTACCTCCGCATATTTATAAAAATATTTATATAGGTAGTTTGGACGGTTGGAATTAATTATTTTAATGCCATCTACCTTTCGTTGAATAAATACTTATAAACTAATAATATAATGTTCAAACCAAATGAAATGTAAGACTCATTCCCCTTGCATCTTTAGAATTTTTATTAAATCGTTTAAGGGGTGAATGGCGTTTTGGAATATTTCTGTTATGCCTTCATTCTTCTTCTTATTTTGATTTTTCCTATTATTTCGTTTTTACATATTTTTTTTTTAAATTTTGTCTGTTTATGTTTTTTTTTTCAAAACCAGTCAACCGCCGGCATAATCTTTGGTGAAAAAGAAAATTGACGCCTTTAAAATGCGGTGCAGGCAACGCCAAAGAAAGAAATGGGCAACGACAAAGATGACCGCTTTCTACTATCTGTCTCAAAAGGATTCTGGGATACTTTGGACATCTCGCTAGAACAAACGATAACTTGGAGAAGCTCGTCGCGCTTGGAAACGCACAAGGAGTTAGGGGAAGGGGCAGGGCACCCACCCCCTGGAGCGACCAACTGAAAACCGCCACAGGCTCCACCGTAGTAGCTACGATGCGAGATGCTGAATGCAGAGAATCCTGAAGAGCCAACATCAAAAAAAATCGGAATAAGTATGGTCACGATCCTCAGACATGAGGTTACCGACTCAAGAAGGATGATAAACTCAGACGAAGATTAAAACGTAAGTGCACTGTATTAACCAGTGGTAAGGCTTACACAATATGTTATGATAATTTTTGTTAATTTCCCTTCCTATATATCTATGATTTACATTTATATACATGTTCATTTAAAGACAATTTTAAAATTTTATAAATATTAACAGCACTATATCTTAATTTGGTGTATTACATTAAGTTGTGTTTATATAAATATGAATTATATTTAAGTTTACTTAGATGGTTCGTTCCTATGCGTCAATGTGAAATTAATGCGCAATGAGTAAATTTAAATATTGAAGTTAAATATTAGGTTTAATAAGAAAATGACGGGAATCTTCGTATTTCGCAAAAAATCTTGATTGATATTGATTCATCAACATTCATTTTTTTACTCCTAAAAAGGCTCCATTAAATACATCATGTATTTTTGTCAGATCATTTTCCAATCTTCAAAATATTCTCCAAAATAAACTCTGTGTGTATTTTATTGATTCTTATTTGTTTAAACTCTGTGTGTATTTCATTTATTCCCATTTGTTCAAACTCTGTGTGTATTTTATTTATTCCCATTTGTTCAAACATCCATACAATCGAACAATTTAAATACGCCAATGGTATATAATACATTTTTCAGTCATGTTCTTCAGTATTTATAATACTATTTCATAATAACAACGTTATAAACAAGTAAAAAATTAACATGAAATTTATATTTCTCCCCGCCGTTGGCTCATTTTTTATTGGAATTTTCGTTATAATGGTTTGTTTATTTTATATATTATATATATTTAAATGTATATTATTAATGTGATATATATTAAAAGTAGTTAAGCGATTAAATATCATTATTGTTATTATTATTATTTTTTATATAAACTATTAATCCACTTTCCCTCATTTCTGAGGAACGTGACCATGTGCATAATTCTCCTTATGGAGGACCATGGACATGGTTTTCATGAGAATATATAGTGCAATGGTTTCCTGTTGCCTTCTGCACCACAGTGATTTTTTTTATACTGAAGAACGCTGCTGCCACTTCAGCTTATATTGGATCAATCAGAGAAGTAATTTTTTTCTAAAAAAACTTTGACAACATCGAAGATTGCAGAAATGCCATTGCCACATGAGCCTGGTAGAAGAATTTGAATGATCGAGCACATCTCTGCTTGCACGAAACAAAATCGAACCCTTCTTGGACCGGATGATAACTGGGGATGAAAAGTGGATTACCTATGAAAACATCGTAAGGAGAAGAGCATATTGTGAATCCAAAAAACCTGTCCTCTCCACCTCTAAACCCAAGTTGAGTCTGAATAAGTGAATGCTGTGTATATGGTGGGACATTCGAGGACCAATACACTTTGAGCTGTTATAACCGAATGTAAAGCTAAATTCGGAGAGCTGCTGTCAGCAATTGCATAATTTAAAAACAGTACTCCCAGAAAAGAGGCTGGCGGTGTTCAATAGGAAGGACATTATACTGCTTCATGATAATGCTGGGCCAAATATTGCTTTGGGGAATTGTCAGAAATTCGCATAGCTAGGCTGGAAAATTCTGTTGCATCCACTATACTCCCCGGATCTAGCACCCTCCGCTTTTCACTGGTTTCTGTCTTTACAAAGTTTTTTGCAGGGCAAAAAAATTCAAAAACGAAGAAGATATCAGACAAGCACTGGTTAATTTTTTCGCCTCTAGGGATAAGGCATTTTTAAAAAATGTGATCACGTTGGCAAGAAGTAATGAATAATGATGGAAATTATATTATTCAATAAAGTTGATTCAAGGTATGAAAAATTTATGAATTTGTTTTATACTAAAAACGGACAGAACTTTCCGGTAGACCCAGGTTTAGCTCCAAAGTTTTTTTTTTAAGTTTCCACCAACTCCGTGCTATTTTGAGTGAATTTGTTAGAAAATAATATTTATGCTACAGAATGAAAAAATGGGTTGTAAAAATTTAAAAAAATAGCGGTTCGTTACGTAAGGTCTTTATTGTGTATTAGCACTACGCTAATTTTTATAGTCATTCAATGTATGGTATTTTTGAAAGCAATCTCCAGGATGAAGTCCGGGTTTCCTTTCGCAAGTGTTGCAAAAAAATGTCGTTAGTTTTCTTGCTCTTTTAATTTCTCGATTTGTACATACCATACAATCTTTGTACCTCTTCCCTGTGCTATTATAAAAAAATGGCGAGTTCCATCAAGATGTTGAACACAATCAGTTGTTGACAATCGTCCCAATTTGGATTTTGTCGGAGCGCGAAAATTCACAATGAGTTCCATCAACAATTGTTTGCGAAATATTTTATGATTTATTGGCTTTCTATTTGCTTTAACTTCAGATTCCTTGTATAAAATAAACGAATTAACAATTGAAGTTTCAAAGCCCCAAAAAAATAACTTCCTCCACCACTTCAATGTTTTTCGTGTAAATCAATACGATGCTGCATATTGATCTGCTGTATCTACTCCACCCATATTTTTTATGTAATTAGAAATTACTATAGGCTTGTTGATTACTTCACCTTGATTAGATTGGTTAGCTGTTTGTGTTCTCCTTGCTCTTCTTACCGATTGTGAACGTGACGTATGCTTTGTACTAGGCATTGTAACTATTCTCTTGTCTCGCCATGCCAATACTAGAGTATCTTTTCACATTCCAGATGACAAAAAAATGGTCATATGATAAACATAACATATATCGATAACATTCAATTGCTTCAAACAAAAAAAAATACCAGGACAGCTATTTACACTTAAAAAAACTGCCCGAAAAAAAATGTCAAGACATACTTGACATAGAGCTGGTGGAAAAAAACTCATACCAAAACATACTAGACATAGGAGCCCAAAGGGTTAAGCTGCAATAATATACCGGACAACACAACGATCAATTCTAAAGTGTCCTGTCATCAGCTGGACAAATTGAATGATTCACTTAAACATAAAAGGTCAGAATTGATCAATAGAAAAGGTGTGTGTTCCACTAAGGGCCGCGAGACCTCATACCAGTCTGTTAACTTGACAAATGCTTCTATACAGTTTGGATGGGATATACTCACACACTCACAATATGCCTCTTTCTAGATCTGCCACCTTCTGATTATTATTTGTTCTTGGTCTCTACAAAATTTGTTAGACGGTAAAACCTTTTACTCCAATGATGAGGTCAAAATCACCTGACTGGCTTTTTCCAGCAAAGAACAATAATGTTATGAAAGTGGAATCATGCTACTGCCAGAAAGATGGCAAAAGGTATTGGACCAGAATGGACAATATATAATTCAATAAACAATTTATTCACTATAAGAAAATCGTATTTAATTTTCATAAAAAAAACGAAATTACTTTCCCAACAACCTGCTACACTCACACTACGATGATAAATTTAAATGATTCCAAATAAATACTTTTATTTCCTTATACATCACGATTCTTTTAATACATAAATTGTGATATAATGTTATTACAGTGATATGTTTTGATTTATGCGTTTTTCATATATATAATAGGACGGAAAATTCGTATAGTTTATGTATTGATGTAATTGTGTACAAATATAATTTATCTAATTTTCCGTGTTGAATCAATCATCTAGTAAAACATAATTTCCATTAAATAAATTTCTATTTATGTTAATGTTTTCTAAAAACCATATCTTCATTAAAAAAAAGATTTAGCATGCAATTCTATAATTCTTCCTGCTATTGGATCAATGTTCCTAGGATTCTTCATTACAATAGTTTGTTATTTTATATATTTAAAATGATATAAATTCAGAATATATTTAAAATGTTATAAATTAAGAATATATTTAAATATTGTAATACATTTTTTTTATAATATATTAAGACGAACGGACATTCCCATTGCATCTGTAAATGTCCAGAAATTCAGCTTCAAGCCAATTTGTCGGATCCCGTCGTGTTTCAAGAAAATCAACAGTACGTGAGCATTATTAATTTTATATTGTACAACAAAAATATTAAATATTTGTTGTTTATAGACTATGTAGTATTTATCATAACATTTTTAGTGATAATAAAATTAAATGCTATTCTATTTATGTCTATCAAGGTACATCGTTGAAAGCGTGTGGAACCAATCCTTAGTAGTGTTAACAAAAAAGACCAACATACTTAAAGAAGTGGTATTGAGGATGGCTCGTAGTGATGTTCCCAGATTTAGAAACGCGGCCTTCATAACTACTATTCATGGATTTAGTGCTGCACCATTCCTTAAACTAAATCCAGATTTATGCGCATACGCACAAGTAATACTATTAATATAAAATATATACCTTAGGCTTACTCTTTGATTTATGATGTGGATTTTTGCACTTACATAAGTCATCTTCAAGCAAATAACTCTCAAAAGATCATTTAGGAATTTCTACTATAAGTGGTAACCGATGAAAATGTCGTTTTTTGACATCGGTATTGTCGGAAATGGTTCCAACTTTGATTTCATATGGAAATTTTGACTTAAAAAGTAAACCTCGAAGTGCGAGCTCTTGGTCTAGAGAGCAAGAACATTTAAACACATTTTTTGCAAGATTCATGAACAAGGTGTATGGATACCACATCATTTAAGTGAAGAAAAAACATCTTTACATATATCAAGAATTAATAAAATTAGAGGAAAATTCCCCATTTTTTCTAAATTTTGTAACGGGTGATGAGAACTAATATTTCAAAAACAGTGGCTTTCTAAAGGGTAGGTACCACTGTGAATGCCGAGACTGAACTTAACCGTCCATAAGATTATTATGTATGCACAATGAGACCCGTTTTCACTTCTTCAATATACTTATTTTTTAAGTCGGATAAAAAGTGTTATTTTGATCTCTATAAATGGTAATCCAATGAGACTAGTGTGTGTGAATATGATGATAGAATAATTATTTTCCATTCGTATTCCATTTATTTATCCAAAATAATTTTAGCATTATCGTTAAAAAAATATGTTCTATTGAATATTTTAGAATTTATGAATTGCTTCTCTTAATCCTTCCAGCTGATAACAATAGAACTGTCCCGTGATTGTCTGGTCATAAAGATGGATTGATGGAAGAAAATATTTTGACTCATTATGTATATTATTCTAAGAATAAAAATAATTCATAAATAATATATAAAAAATAATATATTAAATATAATATATTAAAAAATAAAAATATTCATGATATGCTTCAAAACTTGGTCGATATTTTTTCTACCAATCACATAATTGACACACTCACCCGGCGATGTGCCGCCGCAGACTGAGGACACGCCGCCGGGTAGACCGACCGCCAAATTCTCGCGGCACGTGTCACTAGTATACGTTTAACTCGCATTTGGCACACCACGAGAAAAAACATAGCGCCCGTGCCAACAGTCGCGAATATCATTGTTTTTATTTTTTTTCGCAATTGCGGACTATAAAAGTCAATGATTATTTATAATATTTATTCTTTAGACTCTTTTAGACAAATACAAACAAAGTTTGTGACGTAGGATTTATATTAAAAGATTATGTTAATGTCATTTTCGTCGGGTATTTATTTTACATGAAGAATATTATATGTCTTTCTGAAATCTTTAGAATGCATATTCTTACTTTACTACAAAATGTTTCAGTAAAGAGCTAGCAATATCTACATTAATCATCAACTGTTTTAACAACAGATTATATAGTTTCAGTATCGATCGTCCGATTTGATACACAATTTTTAAAATATTTATATAAACAATTGATTGGCGAACGTCCGATTTGTTATTCAAAAAATGTTTTTAGTTAGCAATTATTTTTTTTAGGTAATTAACCAAACAGTTGATTGGACAACAAATCGCAATTGTGCAGCTCAATTTGAGGTCATTGACAGTTTTGCTGCAGCCATAGTAGAACGGAGTGCTATGGTGGTGGCAACTGCAGTGAGATCCGCGAGATGTGGAATCCGTTGCATTGTGGTAATTAGCTTTATAATACGTTATTTAGCACTATATATATATGAATGCTGTTTAATTTTTCATGACTTTTCAGCCAGCAAGATGTACGTGCTATGCCAATGGGACGGTGTATATGGCCAAGAGACTCTGGAAATTGAGAGGAGGCGATTATCCTTGCGCATTTCAGAAAGCTGCTTTAAGACTGTATCGATCTAATAAGCCGATCGACCAATTATTCGCAGCTGTGGCCACGGCTAGCATCACTGACATTCCGGGACAATTTATTGAAAATTTCCCCGCGAGTTTAATTCTTCAGGTATATAAATGTATAATACTATTCGTTTTACAATTATATTTAATATTTGATTAGGATTTATATGTTATGAACCGCTCTTAATTACTTTTTTCAGGAATTCAGAGCGCAAATTGTTTCAAGAATACCGAGCTGTTGTTGCAGTAATTTTATTGCTGTAACGAAGTCATTGCAGGATAGTACTTATTCCCTATTGCAAAGAGCAACAGTTGATACTAAAGCGATGTACCCCGAGTGTAATTAAATCAATAAAAAAAATTAAGCTTGATCCCAGTCACAAATATTTATTTATTAATTTATTTTAAAACGATGGATGGCATAACAGCAATTCCAACGCGTCATTCACCTATATACAGATTCTAAAGATGTAAGAAGAATGAATCTCTTACACTTACATTCCCCCATTGTCATAAAGAATTCTCAGAATCCATAGATTTTTCGATCTATCCAGGTAAAAACTTAGCCTAGTCGCAGTTAACTTACATTATTATACAAATATGTTATTGACCGCAAACACCAGATCTCTACAAACAGCAAAAAGACACCTAGAAGAGAACTCTGTTTATTCTGCACCATTCACGCTGCCGGAGCTCAAACTAGCCATCAGTTACCTAAAAAGGCATAAAGCGGCTGGACCAGATAACATCTACACGGAATTCATTATTCATAGCGGCCCAGCCACAAAGTGGTGGTTACTAAGGCTATTCAATAACATCTTAAAATCGGGAACCCTCCCCAGCCTTTTCAAAAAATGCAACATAGTTGCAATCCCCAAGCCAGGCAAGAACCCCAACTTCGTGGAGAACTACCGACCAATCTCTCTTTTGTGCTCAAACTTCATGCTACTAGAGCGCCTTCTGCTCCTTAGAATCGAAGACACAGTTGACAGAATCATCCCTCCCGAACAAGGAGGTTTTAGGAAGAATATGGGATGTTGTGACCAGGTAATGGCACTTTCTAACTACATAGAAATGGGTTACCAAACCGGGGTCAAAACCGCCGTGGCCTTCATAGACCTGTCTGCGGCATATGATACAGTTTGGGTAAATGGACTACTTATAAAGATCGCTAAAACAATCCCATGCCTCGCCATCTTCAGACTCTTAGCTAACATGCTGACCAACAGACGATTCGTGGTCCATATAGGCGACGAGATTAGTAGGGAAACGTCACTTAGCAATGGCCTCCCGCAGGGATCGGTGTTATCACCAATATTATTCAACCTATATATAAGCGACATCCCCCCTACGCATTGCCGTAAATTTCAATACGCGGATGACACGGCAATAGCATGTCAAGCTAACAGCTGGAGTCAATGCGAAGAGACAATAGGGTGAGATCTCATTACCCTGAATAGGTATTATAATTAATGGAATCTCATGCTAAATCCCAGCAAAACAGAAGTAGCCCCATTTCACCTGAACAACGCACAGGCACACCGCTCCCTAAACATAACCTTCAACAGGGACACTATCACAAACAACCCGTGTCCTAAGTAACTCGGTGTCACTTTCGACAGAACGCTTAGCTTCAAAAGCCACATCATGAAGACTGCCATGAAGGTCAGATCCAGGGTCAGTCTCATTCGAAAACTGGCTGGCACTGGCTGGGGAGCAAACACCCCAACATTAAGAACCGCGACGATGGGACTAGCCTACTCCACGGCAGAATACTGTGCACCCGTTTGGATAAATAGTCATCATACGGCAAAAATTGACACAGAGCTACATAAAGCAATGAGAATCATCTCGGGATGCGTAAGGTCAACCCCACTAGTGTGGCTCCCTACGCTCTGCAACATAGTCCCGGCAAACCTCAGGCGTAAAGCAGCCCTAAGAAGGCTTTGGGTAAGATATCACGGAAGGAACAGGAAGAGATTTATAATAAATAATGACCTCCTCCACCTTTCCCCAGCCAGATTGAAATCCAGAAAACCCCCATGCACATCAGCCACTCAGTCCCTACTCACCCAGAATCTAACAGCAACATGGCGGAAAAGATGGAATGAGGCGACATTAGAGAACAAGGATGTCATCACAGACCCAGCTAGTCCCCCTACTGGGTTTCTCCTTCCGCGAAAAAAGTGGTGTCGACTTAACCGCATCCGAACGGAACACGGACGATGCGCCAACATGATGCACAATTGGGGTATGGCAACGGAACGGAATTGTGACTGTGGCGCCCCGATACAGTCCATGCTCCACATCGTGAATGATTGCCCATTGAGAAAACTGAACGGAGGTATCAACGCCTTAAACACTGCCGACGAACAGGCTGAAGCATGGCTGGATAATCTTGATATCGACATATGATCAGGCCAACTTTTTGAGAAGCCCGCCGAGGTCTGTCAAAACAACGCAATAGACTACCTAGTCCCAACTCGCTCGCTATGTCGGTCCGTTCATTTGACCTGGTAAGAAACACTTCTTAGCGCCTCCCTCATTAGTGACTGGTGTAGAGGCGCGATTATTTCCATTTGACCTGGTAAGAAACACCTCTTAGCGCCTCCCTCATCAGTAACTGGTGTGAGGTGCGATTATCCCAGGTTAGGTTGACCCGGCTCCCTAGCCATTTAAAGGCAAATGCCGGGAGTTCCTTGAGCCCATCACATAACCGATTCCTACATACTCGCTCCGTCTTTCAGTTCCCAGGCCGTAGCGGCAACGAGGAAACTCGTTCGGATGGAAGCAATGCCGCACCCGGTGGCTGTTTTAGACTATCGCTAAGGCGTGCAATGTTGGCCTGCCGGGCAATAGAGGGACATGCCCCTCCGTTAGGCTAGTGGGTCAACCTGCACCTGGATTACGTAGCCAACTAATGTTGTTCTTGGTGTGCTCCGAAATGGCGGAGGTAACTCCAACAACGATGAGCACGCGAAGAATGGCAAAGTAAAAGCCATACGAAATCATCATCATCATCACTCATGGTAATGGTACTGGCTATATTAATATATGGATATATATTTCAGTCGCTGTTCTATTCGGATTTACCAAGTCACTGGTTTTAGTTTTTCAAATTAAGTCACTGGATAGGGAGGTCCAAGTCGACGTTATCGACGGAAAGTAAAGAAAACAGTATGTGACATACAACTTCCAAACGTCGTATGCTTACAATACACCTTCCGGTATTCCAGAGGGGTCAAATTTAGGACCTTTACTATTTATTTTATTCATAAATGATATTCATCGGGTCCTTAATTGTAAATTATCACTTTTCGTAAACGATTTAAAAATATTTCGATCCGTTACTTCAACGAAAGATGCTCTTTCATTGCAGTTGGACATTGACGATTGGACAATATTAAATCAACTTTCATTAAGTGTTGGAAAATATCAAACAATAACATTTTCGAGATCAAAGGAGCCCGTCATCTTTAATTACAGACTTGGGAAAGTAACTCTTCCTAAGCAAATCGTATGTTAAAGATCTGGGTATTTTGTTTGATTCCAAGTTAAAATTTAGTTTAGGTGTATCTTACGTGTGTATCATCAAGAAGGTTGGGCTTTGTCTTGAGAAATTCTCATTACATACATAGAACCTTAGTTATACGAGTGATATAAGATACATTGGTTCCGAGCTTACTCGAATCAGGTTCCATTTTATGGGCGCCTTATGATCCCTCGAATTAAAAATTCAGTGTTTAAAATAAAATTGATATGGAAATAAATTAAAATTCTACTATTATTGTCTGAAAATATTAATATGGATAAATTTGTGACAACTTGATTTTCAGGGATTGTTTTTTGATAAAACATTTTGAGCGAAATAATTTTAATTGAGCTGACGAAGTAATGTCTATGTAATAGTCAAATTTGCATATTTTATATTTGTCGACTGGTTTTTAACATATGAATTCCATCCATTCTTGAAATGAACTGGTTTTGGTTTATAAAACAAGTTTCCAAATTTATGCGATTAATTGTTATTATGTGTAATTTAAGGATATAGATTTAGTATTTAGTAGTTTATAAATAATATCAGATCTCACTCGCTGGGTGTAAGGACCCTACCAGAATGGTAGTCGAGGCTAAGGGAGTCTGGGTTTCATAATGACATGATGTATATATATTTTCATATCGCCAACCATTTCTACGGTAAAATTCCATGCAAGAATTTGCAACTATCTTTAACACCTTCTATAATTATGCCTAGAATATCACAGGGACTTAGAATATCTATTTGTGACCGTATAACCCTTACCGGTAGCCGCTAGATTGTTAATCGAAAAACATATCAAAATGAATGACTTCCCACAATATACCATTACAATTAATGGTCAGCAATATAAACAAACCAACCCTCAAAACTAATAAAATAACTGATTGAAGTTATGTGAAGTGATCTTAAAAGCCCAAAACAAATTTGCTTTATATTCTTGACAACATAATACCATAATCATTTTATCGTGTTAACACAAAATACACAATACGAGTTATTTAAAAACCCAAGAATCTCACCACAGAACTAGTATACCCTAGAAAAGAAAATCGTAAACTGTTTATCGATAAATGGTCTAGTCTCGACAGGGTTAATAATCACTTGCTACTTGTCACTTGAGACTCGTTATAAGCAGATAACCCCTAGAGAAGAGGAAAACGAATACCGAGGCAAATCACCTCCTACTTGCCTAGATACGGTCGGAAGGGTTAAATCCGACACCAAAAATGGTAGAAGATACACGTCTAACGCCAGAAATGGCCAAGAGAGGGAAACGCTTTACAAAAAACAGCATACCAAGATGGCTTGGGTCCCCGCGGTATGGACACGAAGGGGGAGCCCTTACGTCAGTGTGAGACCCAGGTTCCTTTGGCCTCAGCTACCATGCGAGAGTTTGGTAAGGCCCATGCCCTCAGCAAGTGAGAGCCTTGTGGCTGGAAAAGATGATGATGATAGGTAATATTATAGTCTGTAGATATTTTTTATTTATTTAAGTGGCCTATTAACCCTGAGGCGGGTCTTTGCCACCTGGAGGACACCTCCATCTCAACCATGATGTCATGACTGTGACGGACGTTCTACAGGTTATCTTGGCTCTTCGAATACTGGTCAGGTCGCCAGCCATAAGCCCGGGAGCCGAGCTGTCACGTGGATTGTAACAATAATAACCAGACGAGGTTAGGGCCAATTCGTATTTAATTTACGGTCTAATCGGATGCTACGGGCAACTCCGGTAGCACACACGTCACTGAATTGGCCTGGATAGCGGCCTGGCTCCACATAGCTCCGTAGAATCTACGAAACCATGATTGTGCCCAACCGCCATCACCGCCACGTCTGATACCGGCACACGACAACACTCGACTCTTGATCAGTCAAATAAATAAATAAAAAAATATTTAAGCCATGATATATGGTCATTAATTAAATTGGCATAAATATTTTTTAAAAAATCCGTCGAAATGATCCGGCAAAAATTTTTGACATTTCCAGATCTAACGGGAATGTCCATTCCTCTTAATCAATTTTCAGAAATCCATCGATAAAAAAATATGAATTAAGTACTTAAACATATTTTACATTTATATGATTAACCCAACCCTTTGAAGAGTATCGCCGTACATGTACGGCCTAGCCCGATGTCACTTTATTTTTAATGCCACGCTTATAATTTCGAACAAAATTTTATATTTTTTTGTATTATATACAGTAAATGAATTTACCAATAATATGTAAATCTAATTTCAATGATATTATTTTTTTTTAGCAGTGAAAAAAATATCTAAATAATATAAAAAATTTCGTAAATATATGTTTTTATATATCTCGTATAAAAAGCTATTTGCTACAAATTAGATAGTAATTTTCATTAATGATTCTAATAAGTCATTTACAATTGTCATAAAAACATAAAAAAAATGAATTCTAAATAAAATTGGATGAAGATATTTCATGGATCAAAAAAATTATCGAATTGCAAAATAAATAAAGTTTTCCAGTAAAAAAAAGATTGAGAAAAATGTGATTTTATTTTAATTCATCTTTACAAATAACAGATAATCAATAAATATTATTCTTAAAAAAATAAATTCTAAAAAAAGTTAAAAAATTAGCTCATTCCCAGGACGTGAAACTTCTAGGAAAATACTCACTCATCAAAGGGTTAATAATATAAATTTATATATATATATATATATATATATAGATTCAGAATATCTATTTATCACCTCCCAACCCCTACCGGGGGGGGGGGGTAACCAAGAACTTTTCGAAAATGAAAAACAACTATCTACCATACCATTAAAATTGATGGTCAGCTTCTCATTACAGTTTTTACATTACAGTCAACATAACCCTGCATAGAGTTGACTAGGGGCCAATTGAACTTTGATTAATACTCAACAAAACAGTGCAAAAATATGTACATGTTGGTGTACACACATCCTTGTGTGCATAAATAAATCTGGTCTCTAACGGATTTCTCACCACAGAGCCAGTATACCCTGGGAAGGAAAACCCTAATCTGTTGACCAACAATCGGTCTAGTCTCGATACTTTCGCTCCTCTTCCTTCTTTCTAGGGGACCCCTCTCTGAGGAGGTCTTTCCCATGATGAAAGGATTGCTATTGCGTGACAGGGCTAATAATCACTTGCGACCGGCTACTAGAGACTCGTTTTGGGCAGATGTGCATATGTATGCCTGTGTATATCTATATAGGTGTGTGTGTGTGGTCACTCGTTACTTGTCACTCGTGACTCGTTAAAGCAGATAACGCCTTAGAGAAGAGAACAAACGAATACCGAGGCAAACCCCCTCCTACTTGCCTGGACACAGTTGAGAGGGTAAAATCCGATACCAACATGGTAGAAGATGTACGTCCAATGCCAGCAATGGCCAAGTGAGGGAAACTCTTTACAAAAAACCGCATACCAAGACGGCTCGGGTCCCCGCGGTATGGACACGAAAGGGGAGCCCTCACGTCACGTGTGAGACTCAGGTTCCTTTGGCCTCGACCACTGGTGAGAGTTTCTGTAAGGTCCATGCCCTCAGCGAGTGAGAGCCTTGTGACTGGCAAATGATGATGATGATGATATATATTATATTTAAAATCCACATCTTTGTAATAAAGAATTCTAGGAAAATTTAATAAATAGGAGTAATAATTAAAGATTCCATGCTGAATTTAATTTTTTTGATCGGATATATAGTTTTTAGAAAAAATTAACATGAATAATTTATATGCTGGACATTATATTCTCATAGATATTGGTTAAACACGGAAAATTAGATTAATTATATTTTTACACAATAACATCAATACATAAAATATACAATTTTCCGACCTATTATATTTATAAAAAGCGCATAAATCGAAACATATCACTTTGATAACATTACATCACGATGTATGTATTAAAAGAAACGTGATGTATAAGGAATATTCTATATAAGGAAATAAAAAAAGTATTATTTATAATAATATAAAATATTTAGTTGGAATCATTTAAATTCTTAATTGTAGTATGAATGTAGCAAGAAAGGTAGAACTAGAAAATGACACTAGAAAAATATATTCTACTATGACTTCAATTAAAAATCTAAAATAATAAATAAATTATTCCGTAATATGATGATTTAGATAAACGATATCAAGATTTAATAAAATCCTTCATAGTAATTTTTGGGGCCAAAATCAATTAATCGCATGTTTTTTCAATTGGAAAACACTCTGGGAACATCTTTTTGGCACCGTCACTTGCTGTTGCAAGTTTAGTGAAAACATTATCTCGTAATGTATTCGTTTCATTGATGAATTTTCGGCAACAATGTTTTGGTATTTTTGGAGCAAGTTGCAATGTGAATGTCTTAAAAAATAAAAATAAGCAGCTCATAAAACATAATAAAAAAAACGTTTGAATATAATTGAATAATAAAAGTGATGCTATACCTGAAGAATTACATCCCCTGGGAAGTTTGAAACAAGTCCTCCTACGAAGTCGGAAATACTAGCCGTGGCAGCAGCTGCGAATAATTGATCGATGGGTTTCTTAGAACAGTACATTCTTAGCGCAGCCGTCTGCAATTCGCAGGGATATTGCCAACCTCTCAAGTTCCAAAATTCCTTGATTTTGTACACCGTCCCATTGGCGTAGCACTGTGACTTCTCTGGCTGAAATCGTATACAATTTTAAGACAACTGCTGCACATATTCTGGTTGTAATATAGCTTTGCACGGATAGTTACAACAACTTTGGGGCATCCACATCCCGCAGATTTTATTGCAGATGCTGCCGCCATTACTGTTCGTTCTACTGTGGATGCAGTAAGTTTGTCAATGACCTCAAATTGTGCTGTACAATTGCGGTTCTTTTCCCAATCAATTGTTTGATTAACTATCTGAAATTATTCTCATCGTTAATAATTTATATAAATATAAGAAAATAATACCTAACCGTAAACACGACCAAAGAGTCGGTAGTCTGCGAATGCAAACGAAATAATAATCAAAACTTGATTATGCAAAATAATTCAAAACAAAAGGTATTTTCGACCAAACGGCAGAATTGTCTAGTCTAGATACACAAGATTGCAAAAACTTAGTTACTCAGCTATAGCCAAATATAATTCTACTGCCCGAGTATATAATTACTCCTCGTCTGCATAGCGTGGAAAGTCAAAGAGCTTGCTCTCAATTAGTGGATCCAAAAATAAACTCCACGTAAACAACAATATCCCAAACAAATTCCCAATAGTTATTACAAAAAATGCTAACCTCTTCTTCCTCATATCCAACTACATCCCATCTAAATGGAATGAGGCAAACATCCACGTGTGGGAACACAGCATAACCACCTAACATTGCCACCATTTATCACCCTATCAGCATCCTCTCCTATATTGCCAAAGTATACGAAGAACTCAAGGTGTTTAAGGAAGTGCACTAAGTGTAATTGAATTCTTTGACAAAGGCCTAAACAAGCTTATTATCCAAGTGGCCCGCGGGTGGCCTAATTTAAGAGTTTGTGTTTCGAACCCTTTCGAGGATCCATGAGAGATTTGAGCAGAAGTCTGGTTACTATTTTCTCCAAAAAAAAAAGCTATTTCAGATGCTATCAATTTATGTAAATCTTTTTGAAAGTAATAGTAAACAGACACTCAAAAAAGCTAGATCAGTTTCAACCATCAGAGTCGGAATTAAAGAAAAAGAAGGATAATAATAAGCCTCTATGTCTAGCGTATGTGGACTACGAAAAAGCATTCGACATCAACGAAACCTGGACTGTATAGAAATCATTCCAAAGATCCCGAATTGACTATACAAATGTGCAATAATGAGTGTCCAATTACACGAGAACAACAAACCGATACAACTAAAAAGAGATGAAAGAGAAAAAAATAAATGAAATTATTCATCTCTGGGCTGAAAAACACGTTCAAACGTCTCCATTGGAAAGTACGGGGCATTAATCTACATGAAGAGTATATTACACACCTCAGATTTGCAGATGACATAGCCAGGCGAAGACACCGAAAGATCCAGAAAAAATATCAAGATACCTCTATGGTGCCTCTCCATCAGTCGATTTTAAGAAAGAATGAACAAAACAAAAATTATGGTAATTAATAAAGTATTCCATAAACCGATTTCAGTCGAGAGGATCACTGTAGAAGTACAAGAGTATGTATATCTCAGCCAGACTATTCAACTTGGACGACATAACCTCAACAAGGAGTATGACCTTAAACGTATGAATGCCTTAAAACTAAGATGTAAGCAGTGTATTCTCCTGGTAATGACCTAGTGAACCAAAGGGTGATGCAGCAAGCAATGTTAGGTACATCTATGCACGATCGAATCCGCAATGATCTACGGGAAAACTATTTGAGACTGACATTGTCCACAAGTTGTGGTAGTGGGCAGACAGGCAGTGGGCTGGCCATGTGAACTGCAGAGAAGACGGCCGATGGAGCCGCAAAGACATGGACCGTAGGACGATGATAGTCATCGAAGAGTGGGTCGCCTCCGACGAGATAAAGTTACGACATAGTCACCTGCAAGAGGATAGCCTATGACCAGACAAAGTGGAAAAAATAGGATAAACCTTCACACAGCAGTGAAAAAATAAACGTAACGAAGGTCTCACAATCGAAACATCTGTTAACGTTCAAGTGCAAACACTCGACTGTATTACTTCTTAATAAAACAAATTAATTGACAATTTGGGGTCAGATAATTAATTCGTCGAAACATTCCAACCTATAAGAATAGTGCATCCTGTATAAAATAAAGCCTTTTCAAATATATAGTTTAAAATATCAAAAGCGTAAAAAAAAGTAAAAAACGATCTCAGACACTCAGATAGATAAATGATCTAAAGCACCTCCATATTTATCAAAACATAATTTAATTATAAAACATTACTTGTGCGTATGCGCATAAATCAGGCTTCGATGCAATGAATGGTGCAGCACTCCATGCATAAATACTAATTGCGAGGGCTATGTGTCGAAATCTGGGAACATCACTATGAGCGAGCCTCAATACCACTTCTTTAAATTTGGTGGCCTTTTCGGTTAACACTGGATAGGTAGAGTTCCACAATTTTTCAACTATGTTCCTTATTTGACAATAAAATAACATTTAATTCCAGTTTACTTAGGTTACATTTTTATTAATTAAATTCACATAAATATTTTTTAAATGCTAATCAAAAGCTGTGAAAAAAAATTAATAATTTTTACTTACAGCATATTTTCACCAAATACGACAGGATCTGACAAATTACCTTGAATCTGTACTTTTGGACATTCTTTTTTGCAACGACAATGACCACTCGTCTAAATTGATTATAAAAAGGTTGAATAAAATATAATAAATTTAAATAATATTAATTTTGAAAATTCTTAAAAATATTCTGAATTTAATAAATTTATAATAAAAAAAATCGAACCATTGTAATAAAGAATCCGAGAAATATTATTCCAACACCAGTGAGTATTAGAGATTTCATGTTGATTTTTTTTATTAGGAACTTCTATCTTTAAAAAATGATCATAAATAAAGAGCCGAAATATACTTTATATAGATTCTTAATAATTTACTTAAATAAATAGTTCGATGTTTGGTATTTGAACAATAAAATAAACATACACAGGGTTTGATCATAAAATTATTATATTTTTTTTTATTTATGCGGCTAAACGTCCAATTGTCACATTTTTTTGTTGTATCTGTTTTGTCCCTGTCGTATGTTGACAATCGTAGTTAAAATAGATTCCTACTAATTTTCATTTTTTTCAAAAAAATACAATCTAAACATTAAAATTTGATAAACAACTTTTTGAGAAATTAGAATATTCTAGTAATTTTTTTATGAAGCCTAATTCACCTACAATAATTGCTCATTGTCCAATAGGAACGAACCATCTGAGCAAACCTAAAAATGATTTATATTTTTTATAAAGCCATATTTACGCTATTAATACATCAAATAAAATTATTTCCCTTTTTATGGCATTATAGCTTTAACTTAACTCCGTATAGTTTACATGTAACGACAAGTTGAAGTTCGAAAAAATCTCGCGCATGTACGAAATACGGGACGCACCTTGGACACGATTTGTGTGCGCATGTACGACATGCGCGCCGCACTGAACGTTCGAAAGACTCTCGCGTTATACGATTTCAGCCAAAGAAGCCAAAGTGCTACGGCAATGGGAAGGCGTACATTAAGCAATTTTGGGGGTTGAGAGGTTGGCAATATCCCTGTGAATTGCAGACGGCTGCGCTAAGAATGTACTGTTCTAAGAAACCGATCGACCAATTATTCGCAGCTGCTGCCACGGCTAGTATTTCCGACTTCGTAGGAGAACTTGTTAGTAACTTCCCAGGGGATGTAATTCTTCAGGTATAGCATCACTTTTATTATTCGATCATATTCAAACGTTTTTATATTATGTTTTATGAGCTGCTTTTATGGAATTCTTAAGCGAAGTACCTCGGGGTCACTATCGATAAAAAAAAACTCCCGTAGACCTCACGTAGATTATATTATTAAAAAGTAAATATTAGTAAAGCAGTTTCCTTTGTTATTTAAAAAAAAACTCATTTAAACTGCCATCATCCGTCCTCAAATTCTTTACGTTTGATCTGGGGAATGACACATCCTATTCATAGAAATAAAATTCAAAGAAAAATAAATATAGCACTGTGAACAATCATAAATGCACCTTGGTTTATTCGCAACATAGACATACACAAATACCTTAAAATTCTTCTTCTTTCTTTTAAGCCCATCTTAATATTTGATAGACGATTTAAAAATAATGGTTTTTAAAAATTTCGGCCTAAATACTTACTATAGTATTCGCTGGACAGTATTTGGATTTCAGAATCGTATAAATAGTATTTGGCCCCCTGTGACGTCTTCGTATTCCCGAAGATGAAAAGTAAACATAACAATACGATAATTTTGCCATTTGTTTAAAGATTAGAGAATACTCTTATTATTAATGAAATTAACATTTTTTGAGAGATATGAAAATTGAGATATGAAATATGTGGAATATAAGTGTAAGAGAGTCATTCCCGTTGCATCTTTATAGTTTTTAAGAAAATATTTAAACGGATAAACGACGCTTTGGAATTATTTATTCAGTTATGCCATTCATCCATCGTAGTCAATTAAATAAATATATTTAAATTGATTAATTATACATAAAGCGCATTAACCCGTGTAAACGAACCATCTGAGTAAACCTATGTATAATTTTTATCTTTATTAAACAACTTTCCGTAATACACGGAATAGCCATTCATCATAAAAATATGGTATTATTGATATTAATAAAATTTTAATTACATATATGGCCCAAAATTAACCCTATATTACAATGAATAAATATATCGGGAAACTAGTTTTTTAAATAAAAATATTTCACTTGTTTCACGATTGTTGAAATCCAAAAAAAATCTTTCTACGTCTGATGAAATCCACGATGGAAAGAGTGTTACTGATTATATTTTGTACCAAGTTCGAGTTATCACATGTATCGCATATAATCAAGTCGTCACTTTTCAACGTCAAATCAGTACGGAAATGTCCATTTATTAAAGAAATAATCACTTGATCAATAGGTTATATTAAAGAAGTGATATTAGATGGTAAAAAAAAGATTTTAGAAAGTAAATGAATTAATATTTAATATTTTCCATTTTTTCCGCTTGTGTCGGCTGTGTGCGCCGCACAATCTGGCCAAATGGACGGCGCGCCCCTGGACCTCCGCAAAAAAACAAAATGCGCAGCTGCAAGCATGCACATGCTTAGCAAGCAAACAAGCACAGGTTATAGAACTATGGAAAAACTACTGCTAAACAAATATTACCAGATCGCACAATAAAGAAAAAATATTAAGGTGTTTCACACATTAAAATAGTACCCAGGTGTATATACATATATTTTATAGGTTTGTATGAAATAAAAACATTCTCTAATGCTTTTCGTATTGAATTAATCAATTAAATAATTTCCATCGGTTCTTATGACATTCTCCTACCTGTCTATCAACTTAACACTCAAGCACC
>JAGXCT010035186.1:0-55215 GCA_022495035.1 Philopotamus ludificatus
ATTCGAGAGTTTGGTAAGGACCATGCCCTCAGCGAGTGAGAGCCTTGTGGCTGGCTAATGATGATGATGTTATGTATGTTAAAACTAGTGTAAACTACGACATCCGCTAGGTTTCTCTTGTATTTAAAAATATATAATTAATTATCTTTATTATTAAAAATAAACCTTTATGCACTTTGTGCTTTTTTTAAATTTCAGCTCAGCTCCGAGTGATATTTTTTTTTTAATTTGTATTAAAAATGTCATTTCTTTTCGGTTCAGCTCCGGGGTTTCGTTCAGACATGTTTTTATCGGTTTATAATTCATTTTCGATTCAAAGCCATATAAAAAGAGCTTAAATAATAATCATTTACACCTGAACAAATATACAAAATAAAGGTTAATTCTTCTTAATTGAGACGGAGTGAAATCCAGAAAAAATAACGGTTCGAAGTTCTGTTCAGAACCTTGACACATTCATATTTTGAGGTTGCTTCGAAGATTTTTTACTTGTGAACTTCATATTACTAATTTATATTTCCGCAGAGGAAAAAAATACGTGAAAGGATAGTGTTTTTCTAACATTTAAGAGATAAAGACAGAATCTAAAAACGTCTATGAAATAAATATTATAAATAAATACTGTGCTTATTTATAATATTTATTCTATAGTCTGTATTTGCGAAAAACAAATAAACCCAACAAAATCCGCCTCTGTTAACAAGGGCGTGATGTTTATTCTCGCTTGCATCCGGTACGATGTGTCGAGTGCGAGTGAAGCGTCATTTTGATTAGTTAAAAAAATCTATATATCAAACAGATAATGAAGCATATATTGAATAACTATTTTTATTCTTAGAATAATCCATTTTTTTAAATAATTGATATGCTTGGGGTCCCTGAGAGACCCCCTTCGGATGATGCGGTTGTTTTCGAGCCACTGTAATGAATGGGTTACATATTAATCTGATTCTATAGACGTTCTCCACATTTCAATTATATTACTTGAATAAAAAATAAGGTTTAAGAAGCAATGAGCAAAATATTTTAATCAGAGTCTGACACATTTTGTTCAAATTAAAAGTCGTATTTCTTTCTTCTTCGATGCCTCTTTCCAAGGTTTTTATCTCATGTCGACAACCCTTCATTTATCTAAGAGGTTGAAAAGGAATGAAAAAAATTGCAATTAAATTTTTTTGTAATTAATCTTTATTTTTTAATAGTTTTTGGCCTTTTAACCGGTATGGTCACGCCGGCGTGACAACGCCTTATTCACTGCATATGCTAGTTACGAATGCTCCAATTTTCAAAATCATTTGTATAAGAATATGTTATTTAAATTCATGAGAAAATTTCGGGAAAGTAAATTCGAGCTTTAGCTACATTTAAAAAATATTCGACTCACCAGTGAGACGCTGGCCTTAAAGTCGATAATCCCTTCATCTCAAATGCAACTTAATTGCACTTGAAGTCAACAGAAAGTCAACTTTTAGAGCCTTGGGAACTATGTATATGATGTTTTGTATCATTCTGTATACATATAAATAATATATACTATAAATAAAAATGTTCTTATTCATATGGAACAGTAAATAATAAATATTTAATTATACTGTTGGTTGCACATGACCTCAGATTGACTGCTGTTGTATATAAGTACGCATATGCATACCGTGGGTTTGTTTATTTGCTCTTCGTCTGCAAGGAGTTGCAAACTGTTTTCTCTTATACGAGCAGCTGAACCTCGGCGAGAAGAAGTGAGACGTTTGTATTCGAAGGCGGTTCTTGTAAACGTCGTTTTTTTTGCCAGCCCAGGCATATGGAAGTGTTAAGCCGTTAATGGATTCGAAATATACTCTCCTCATGTTTACATAAAATTGAATATTTCGCATTCCGCATGGTCTGGTGAACTCCATTATGTATGCAGTTGAAAATGCGTCGCCCCAGGATTAAATTGGATCATTTTCAGTATTTCAAATGAGTCAAGAGGTGAGTAATGGTAGATTGGAGATGATTAAGGTTGTGACTAAGAAAAAAGTAGCGGAAAATTTATGTCGGTTAGTATTATCATGCATTAATCATGGACAGTTCTGTATAACCTTTGTGCTATTCAAGGTTGAAATATGGTGATAAGGTGATTTTTAAATAAAATTCATTATATTAGCAGATGATCGTTTACTACTGGAATGTTGTTTTAATAAACGGATTGGAAGTGGTCGGTTCAATAATCCACTTGAACGATGATAATGAGGCAGATATTAAAAGGATCATTATGGACGAATCAAAACATCAAGATGTGTCTTGAGATTAAAGCAATTAGTTCTTCAACACGTAACTAATTGCCATATTTTTGTCAATTTTAAGATCTTCTTCATGTAAATACCTGCTACTGAATGCGAAGAATAATTAAGAACTCAATCAAATCCATCTTCTGCAATTATTCCTTATTTTTTTGCCCAGAATCTGATTCCATTAGTTTCTTCAGCGGGTTTTTGTCGGTATCTCAATTAAATTTCTATCAAAAGATTTAATTTGCTAGAATCAAAACCATCTTTTGGTTGCACGAACTTCGACAATAGTTTTTCTTGCACTCAGGGGCGTCTCATGACTTTGAAAACAGCTGGGGTATGATGAGATTGAAGTGCCCCCCCCTCCTTTAGTAGAGTGAGTAGGAACCAAAAAAATAATAGGAATTATCAATTTTTTTTATTGCGAAATTAAATGAAAATCGTTTTTATTATGAAAACTTTAAAAGATTATCAACTATCAGTTGATGATATTCAAATTCCATACAAAATAAATGCAAAATATAGTCGAAAAACGTTGACAATGTCGTTTATTATTATTGAGTAGAACATATAGACCAGCGGGGCATTTACAGGTCTGCCCCAAACAGAGCTTTATTCAGCAAACGTAAAGTGACCTTCTGTATACGATAATATGGAACTTTCATCTTTACCTCCATTGACTGACAAACAACAACGCACATTCGCGTTGAACCAATAGAACCAACTGAGGCTAGCGATCACGTGTCCAGGGCATATATGAACCTGCCCCGTATAGACTTACGCAGCAAACAAAAAGCGAACTTCTGTATACGGTAATACGGAACATTTTTCTTTACCTCCACTACCTAGCCAAACAACAATACTCGTTCGCATTAAAGCTAGCGACCACGTGACCAGGACGGATTATTATTTTTTTATTAAGATCAATAATAAAGTACTAATGATCAGTACTATCGAGAAAAAATAATGCAACGATGCCACGGCGGCACGAAAACAACCGCGTCGTCCGAAGGGGGTCTCTCAGAGACCCCAAGCATTTCGAGTCGAGATATTGATGACATTTTTTCAAAAATGGATTATTCTAAGAATAAAAATAGTCATAATTTGGTCGATATTTTGGACTTTTAACAAATCACGTGTCACTACCACGGTTCATTCGCTCTTGGTACATTGTACCGGATGCTAGCGAGAGAATACATCGCGGCAGAAGCGAATATAGTTATTTTTTTCGCAATATCAGTCAATACATGTCAATGATTATTTATACTATTTATTATTTAGAGTTTTCTAGACATGCGCGTAAATGACAACGCCCTCGGTGATGTCTCGCCGCAGACTGAGCTCTCGCAGCACGTGTCACTCGCACTCGGCACATTGTATATATATTTATATGAGTTATTCGAGAAAAATTAAAAACCTGAAGTACAATATACTCCAAACCTGCATTATCAGAATTTTATAAAAAAAAATAGCATTATTTATTTACAGGTGAGTTCTGTATACATTTCTGCAATCATCTTTCATTCATGCGGTTTCAACACTGCAAAACAAACAGTGTTTGTTGCACAATCAATGTTACGTAGTTTTTTCTTCATAGCAAATCTTGTATATTTAGAGATATGGTATTTGGGTTAATCGCTATATTTTTTATTATAACTTCAATGCTGTGCCTAGGCATTTCTACGCCATCATACATTATTACAATAAACCACTAAGAACACGTCCTTTAGCTCTGACATTTAGTCAGATACTGAATATATGTATATAATTAAAACTGATAACATTTGCGGTTAGAGAATACGCATACTGCATATCGTAATCAGTATATAGTCAATTGTGTTTATCAGAATAACCTATATATTATCATCAGCAGTTTGGAATTTGTAGTTCTTTAACCCCCAAACGACCGTAAAATTGATTCGGACACGGATATTAAGCATCGCTTATGATTCAAAAAATTCTTTTCATCTCAACCATGCAGTAATAAAATATGATTTTATGTATTCTGCATTTATCCGAGCTAAAGGACGAGAATGTCGTGCCGTAAATTCAAGGATAATACATATTTATTGCATTCAAATATAATTTATTTGATGCAAAATTTTCTTATTTCCTCTTCGAAGGAATTTTGCAGCTTCTGATGAAGTCTTTACCTCCTCAATAAAATGGTAAAACTTCATTGTCAGACTACAAAAATATTTTTCTATCAAACCTCTATTAGTTTATCATTAATGTGTATCTTCGTGGAGGATGAGCTTTTAAAAAACACTTACCTTATCTGTCTATTACTTACGGAGACTCCCTGACGTTTGGCTACGGCATTAATAGATCTTAAGTGCTTTGGGATTGAGGAGATCCACGGGCTTATGTGCATCTTTTTGTTTGTTTTTAAATTGAAATCCACGGTGTTAAATGTTTTGTCCAAGATTGTTATCAATGGGTATATGTGGCGGTGGTGTGCATAGGGGTCCGTATGTATGTCAATAAACCCGACAGTAGACACAATGGGGGCTAATCCCATATGCATACAGGAGAGTGTGTGAGAAAGGAGATTTATGTACCATTGTTTGGTCGTTCGTGACTTTTGCTCAGATGTAATTAGTTGTTGATTTTAACGCGGTTCTTGCGGCCTGACTCACTCGAGATACTGAAAAGAATGTCATTATTTGTTTATTCGACCTTAAATATTAGGGAGGGGGACCCAAAAGAGAACTTACGAGTGGTTTTCATATTTCTCTTAAATTGTGTTCCATGGATCTGAAGTGAAAGTAATCGGAAGGAGCAACATCTGGGGAATATAAAGGGTGTGGTAGAACCTCCCAGTTTAACTCCTGATTTTTTTTGTTAAACGAAATTGGACGTTTTTATTTTTTCATTTAATCTTTCCAATTATTGACAGTTAACATCTGCTGTAATTGCTTCACTCATTTTTATTAATTCGTACTAAATTATTCCTTTTACACGGGGGCGCGCCGTCCAAATGGAAAGATTGTGCGGCGCACACAGGCGCCCAGGCGCCAAGAGGGAAAAATTAAAAAATATGATAATTTTATAAAATGAATTACATTTCTTAAAATGGACATATAAATAATTCTTTATATATATAAATAATTCGGATATAAGCCGGATAATCTCAAAATGCACAAAATAAGTTCGATATGTGTTAAACTAGCCTTGGGGGTCAGAACAGGAGTTCGATTCGGAGAAAGCCACTCAAGAATGAACAGTAAACCCAACCCCCCTAGAACGTCAAGATAGGTTCCACGTTATAGGGGGGTAATTTTATTTTTTGATTTGAAGGAGATCAGTGGATCAAACATTTTTTTTACTTGTTTACCAACGCAAATGACTTTGACTCGCGCGATGAGCGATATCCTTTCGTATTTTGGCTGACGTAATCTTCCCGAAATTTGCGGACAGGGAAGATCAACACGATTTTTAGTTAATTTTATAAAATTATAAAATATTTTTAACTGCCGTAAACGTTATAGGGGGGACGGGGACGTTATAGGAATGTACGTTATAGGGGGGTTTACTGTAATTAATTTAATGCTAATAATAATAATTTCAATCCAACTGAAATAATATTAAAATCAACCAGTGTCGCGGTTTGACACTGGTAGGAATATTAGTTTGAGAGAATTATTCCCCTTGCATCTTTAGAGTCTTTAGAATCTTTATATAGACGAACGACCCTTTGGAATCTTTCTGTTATGCCATACATCCATCGTAGACAAATACATAAATAAATAAATAATCCCTCGATGTTTAATCGAGGATCTGGCTCGACCATGGATCTCAATATGTCATCATCAAATTTGTGTCTTATGTGTCCTTCGTCAATTTCTGGTTTTTACATTTTATGTTTAACAATAATCTAAATTTTATTACCCATAAATAATGCTAAACAATAGTTCTAAGATATTATGCCTTAACCTTGGCTCGACACAAACAATAGGTTATAAAATACGCGATTTCTTTCGGATATGCCTAATACTATATATCTACAACTCTTCGCCATTTCTTTTTTAACATAAAAAATAATGGTTTTCTTCTAGGTACTTGTAATTCTATTTCGAGTAAAATTCAATCATCATGCTTTATTATCTACCTGTCCTCGTGGGCGACCCCACTTTTTTGTTTGAACCGTCAAAACCGCGGGATATCAAAGGCCCGTAATTAAAGCATCCATTGTATTGTTTGGGAACAGCGGGATTTCAGACCCTTCCCATTGTTTTAATAATAATAAAAGAAGAAATGCTTAATTTATCTATGGGAAATTATTGAAATTTAGCAAAATGTGCATATCGATTATCCATGGTTCAATTATGCACGGATTGTCCACGCGCCTGCATTGTGCAGAACCAATCATGCGCATGCGCATTATATTATTTGCTACATTCACGCGCCACCATCACTAAGCGACAATAATCCCCTCGTTATCTGCGGATTTGGTTATGTGCGTTTGTTAAATGACAATATATATATCGTGAATAGGACGCGTATTTTTATTCTTATCTGAAATTATGCAGAAAAACATGTTTCTTGAATAAGTAAATATGTTGAGTTAATTGAAATGTTGATTGGCGACGCTGCAATAGGAAATGTTATACGTTCTGCTTGATAGAACAACGTCGGTTTATTCTTCAATTGCAGAAACTAGCTTATAATCAAGATCATGACTACTTAGATCATTATCATTTCTATGAATTCAAGAAAATTGAACCATGAAACTTGTAGACGTATTGATTTCCACAGTAATATTTAAGGTCAGATGATTAATGATGGCCATGGTGAATCCAGATGTGGGGAATCTGCGTTCTTAAAATCGCATCTGGTTTTCGAGGTGATTTTTAGAGTTTAAATAATTTGAAACGTTTAAAATGCCTTTGCTGTAAATCTGCATTTTTCTCTTAGATATTACTATATTTTAGAAATAAGATGGTCAAAAATCTCAAGATCCCAAACCAGTCACGGAAACTTGACCCTTTGTTGACGTCTTTTCGACATTTTAATATCAATTTTTACTAAATCAATGAAAGAGGGAAGGAACCCTTACATTTTTTTAGAACGATTTAAAGAATCATGATGTACTACTTGCTAATATTTAACAGTAGAGATCTTTAAAATCCACGTAATTGTGCGATATGCTTCTTCTGTCGATCATTGAAAAAAAAATTGAAAGATTAAAAAAGAGAATTATACGGTAAATTTTTTCGAAGAAAAAGGAGTTGGTGCTCAAACTGTTCGTGATTTTAATCACTAAAAACCAAGATCGTTTAAATCCGTAGAAATAATAAATATTCCTATTAATTAGCCGGAGAGGATCAAGGATGGATAGAGAGATTTAGGATTACAGGAAGTAGTGTTGATAATGCTAAATTTCTTTAATGAAATGACATATATATGGCGCACTGAGCTTCTAGAATCCATTTATAAGGAAGATGATATCTTAATTAGATGCAATACAGGGATTAAAATTCATTTATCATGGAGAAAAATATTACCAGATCTAGAGAGATTATTCTTGGATTCTAAATGACAAATTCACAAGGTTTTAAGGTCGATAAAGAAAACATTAAGTGACTAGAATATGATTCATGTATAAGAAATGCGTACACTATTTCCGATCTTAATCAAGAGAGAAAGAGAATGGGGTTGGAAGTGAAGAAGTAGAAATCATTAATCGTATTAGTCGCAATATAGCACTGACTACTGTTGATAATTTGTTGAAGTACATAGACCAATGGAGATTCAGACGTAGAGTCCTGGCTTCATCCAACACCCATCTTCATTTTATGAGGTCTACCCTAATCCAACTACCTCGGCCTTGGTCTTCCTTTCTTCCGGGGATAGGAATGCTTCTTTTGTACCCAGAATGAAGCTGTCTCCGACCGGTTCGACACAGTTCCATCCACTTACATCGCATATACTGGCTTGGGCCTGGTTCAATCAAACCAAAACTAAAATTTCTTAAGAAAAGGAAGAAGGGAGAGGAAAAGTAGCCTTGCACAACTCTCAAGTCGATGCAAAGCAACCAAATGCCCTGTAGCAAATTAAATTGCAGTTATATGTGTCCGATAGAGACCTCCACCAGAAGACCCGTAGGGGAAATACCGCATCGGATAGCATGGAGTAGGTCGTGACGCGCAGCGTTCAGGTAAGGACAGGACCACATAATGCGACTGTGATCCTGACAGACGTAGCCACACCAGCAATGCGAAGATGCTACTAGGATAAACTCTATAAGTTTAGCGTTAAAATTACCAATTAAAACTACCAGTCAGGAGTTGACTGTCCTAAAAGTCTGGAAAGAACCAGATACAATTTAGCCTGGCTCTGATATCAGAAAAGAAGCTAGTTAGTCCGCCCTTTGGGGGAGAAATCTGATCAAGAGCCGATTCGCGGGCGAGTGAATATAGTTTTCTCAAAGATTAGCATGGAGTAGGTGGTGGCGTGCGACATTCAGCTGAGGACAGGACCCCAGAAACTGTCTGTAGCTCTGACAGATGAACCCACACGTACAGTGTGGTACAGCTTAGTCTTGAAGTTACTGTTGCGAGACAGAAAATGATTGACCTGAAAGTCTGAGAAGAACCAGCTACATTTTAGCACAGCTATCAGGATAGAAGACAAATGTAGTCCGCTCTTTAAGGAGAGTAGCCCAATCCCTTGTAGGAAGGAAAGGAAGGAAAGGAAGGCTTGTTAATCATAAGCCTTTTCGGTGACTGTCCCGCATCCTTGATACGTGACCGGCCGCCGGAGTCTGGCCACTCTGACGACAGTTGTGACCGGTATATCCTTGTATAGGCAGTACAGCTCCTTGTTGCTTCGGTTACGCCATTCGCCGTCAAATTTTCGTCTCGAAATCCTCCCTTCCACTTATCGCTCATCTTGTTTTGTTAAAGCCCAACATTCAGACTCGTACGTTAGGACGTGCCTGATAAGAGTCATGTAGAGATTGACAATAGATGCTGTTGGAGTCTAAAGTAGCACCGGTTTGTCAGCATGGTTCTTTTTCGTACTTCCAAATTGGTTTCATTAAAAATGTAATAAAACTCAATAATTAATAATTGCATTTCTTCTCGTTCATCATTATTCAAGGCACCGTCTGCAGTCTTGAGTATTCAGAATCGATCAATTTGGCAAGGATACGAGGAATTACATTCCCTGCAGCATCCGGTGCTGAATTATCGACACGGTTTCTGCGCATGCACAGGCTATGCGATCGTCACCGACGAATGCATTCAAACGCATATACACACGTATGTTTGTACGGGTTTTGAAACGGTTTTGTTCCACTTTTGAAAGCGAATCCATTCAGCTTTGGCCGCATTGTTAATTGTCCCCGCGGCCACATGTTGGGCAGAACAAAGCGCCGGAGACGCCATTTGTCGCCATCGCCATCGCTAATCTCAACTCACCTGGCTAAATAGCACGCTCCATTTGTTTATAGTTTCGATGGGCCAGGTGTAGAGTGCCGGTACGTGGGCGTTCGGGGTGGCGTTACGCGGATACGGCCCGAAAAGTGCGCCAGATGGCCAAATATTTTGGTCGTAATCCCACGAAATCCTATCATCGCCCGCTCATTATCGCCTACTTCCCCTTGTCTACTCTCCGGCACTTTAGATAGAAACGTCACCACTTAATTATGTCGTCCCCCCTGCAACAAATTATTGCAACATTCTCCCTCTATCTATCTGACTATCTATATCTACTTTGCTTGCATAACATTTTCAATGGATCACGATAACTGCGTATTTATGTCAAATGCAATAAAGTTGAGATATGAAATTTCCGTTAAGCACACAGCGTTCAATATATGCACATTCATATCGCATATCATAAAATAAATGTAATAATCCAGGATATGATTCAATTTATATAACACGGCGAAGCGACAATTCGGCGCGGGACAAAACCGCGCCGACGTTTGCGCTCCCTCCGAACAGCGAAAAATGCCACCAAACAAACCTATCCATGACCTTAATTGAAATAATACATACAGTGGAATCTCGTTCCAATGTTTTTCAAGGGATCTTTGATGACTTTGATGGCTTTTACTTTATGGAGTTTCCTCCGCTATTTCGGAGCACACCAAGAACAACATTAGTTGGCTACGTAATCCAGGTGCAGGTGACCCACTAGCCTTCCGGATGGGCAGACCCCTCTTTGGGCCGGCAGGCCAACGTTGCACACCTTAGCGATAGTCTAAAACATCCACCTGGTGCGGCATTGCTTCCATCCGAACGAGTTTTCTCGTTGCCGCTACGGCCTGGGAACTAGAAGACGGAGCGAGTTTGTAGGAAGCGGTAATGTGATGGGAAACGGCTCAAGGAACTATCCCGGCATTTGGCTCTTTGAATGTATTAGGAGCCGGGTCAATCCTAGTCGTATATCGTATCTCTACACCAGTTACCAGATAGATACAATTGTTTCTAGATACCTCTACGTGGTTATTCTAAAGCAATGCGTTTCTACAGACCTTGACGTGATTAATTCTAAGCATGCTTTAAGTCTTAAAAAAACGATGAATGCGAGATATCTTAAACGCGAAATTATTTAATAAAAAAAGAACGATACACAGGGGTTCCACTGTTACACGGTTCTGGTGGTGAACAACTTGTTGGCAATATTCAATAGTTTCTCAACTCTTAGTTCAGAATAATTGGGAATGTTCTGTAACCACGAGGGATTCTTTCTACCCGACAACCTTATATTTTGCCGTTGATTATCAATTACAGAAGCGACAATGTATCAAAAGTATTAATTATTAAATTTTGTGGTATCCAGAAGTATTTAGTCAGGAATTATGCTATATTAGGGTTTTTATTCTTATTCTTTTTGAGTTGGCACCCTAAAATCTGAGAATCGTGATCATTCTTGACCGAAAATTCTTGATTGTGGCTTTCCAGGATCTCGTGTTGTAGCTACTACTGTAGGAGTCCTGCCCTCCTTGTACGTTACTAAGCTTTTCTAGGCCATCGTTTCTCTGTCGAGATATCGAATAATCCTTTTGATTAATCTAGTGGAAAGTCTGGTCTGGTTTTCTATTAGACCAGGTCTGACCTATTAGTCTGGAATTTTCATTCACCCTTTCGTATTTCAGTTGGTTCAGTAAGTCCTTCTTCATCAATACAGTATTAGCAATTTTAATGATGAAAAATTAATTATTCATGAGTTATCTAATAAAAATATGAATCTTGCACGCGTACCCTAGGTTCGCATCCACTGTAATAAATAAAAAACTGTCAGCTCTTCTATAACGAAGAAATCTAGACGTTATAGAAATCATAGGCACAAAGCTAGCTTTTTAATTTAATTTTATAATTTGTCCACCAAACGACATTTGTCCTATTTCGCTCGGCTACGTTTATATAACATGCATTGCATACGTTCTAGGAGGGAGCGCTATAGGAGGGATTACTGTACAACTTTAATCATACTAATGCCGTATTCTACAAAATTATAAGATGTTAACGTTTCGTTAAATTAAATATATAATACATTGTCGTTACAAATAACGGTCAATACCTTTTTGGCGCTATAGCAGGGCTGACTTTAGAATTAAAATGTCTATTTTCTTAAATCTTCTTTTTTTTGTTTATTGTCATAAAAGACAGACTTCATATCTTATAGATTCTCTTAATCCAATAGATCTTCAATAATTCTTTTAGTGTGAGCATTCTCGTCAAATCTTTCCAAATTTGACGAATATGGAAACAAAAAAAATAATCTACCAATCTTCCGTGTAAAAATTATTGTCTTGCTTTATATATCTTCAATCTTTTAACGGTACCAGCCTCCTGAGTGGAATGACTTTTGCAGCTGGCCATAACCAGTTTCGCAGAAACTACTTCTTGAACAACATTTTCTGAATGAATTTCAGTTATCAGAGTGCGCGTCCAGTTATCCGTTGGCGATCGATTCCCGCGACATTCGAGGGGATGTGACAGATTCGTGTGGGGTGGGCCATAATTGTCAATGTAGGCCATTTGGAATCGGATTTCGAATAATATGGCCATTTATCATGCGACATGGCTACAATTAGCTCAGGGTATTCGATGCCCTATCGCACATTGATGAATTATAGAATTGTTCTATTGGAATTTTAAACGGAAGACTAAATGGCTAACGGACATAGGCCATAAATTATCGGCGTGCATCATAGATCAGATATGGCGATCGTTGGGTATGGTAAGAAGCGCGCATTAAAATTCAATAGATTCTCGTACGTGTGATTAAACTATCCGATTCTGCATTTATTTATTGGTGGTTAATGGCGCGAGTGGGATGTGCAAGAGATAACGAATATGATTTACGAGGGCGTATGGCCTGTAGAATTATTGCTTTTGCATAATGTTTAATTTGTTCCGAAAAACAAGCAGAGAGTTGGGCCGATAAGATGTGTCGTTTTACCAATCTTTGAACGATAATAGAATATACGACAGCTTTTACTTAGATTGGATTAACCATCGAACGACCATCTAGGCTTTTTTATTTATTAAAAAAATGCTTAGAAGCAGAACTGTCGCAATGAAACTTTAAATAAAAGAACACTTAAAATATTACCCATAATATTAGGGGGACCCAAAAGAAATCGCGCATTTTATAAAATTTTCATCTTTATAAGAAACTATATATTCGTTGTAGTTTTTCAATTCCTTTTTTGAAAAAACCTAGGTTTGAATCGAAATACTCGTTCCTGTGGTTATCGTTATTCTCTTAAAGTGTGTTCCTTGGAACTGAAGAGAAAGTAATCACAAGGAGCAAGGTCTGGGGAATATAAAGGGTGTGGTAGAAACTCGCAGTTTAGCTCCTGATTTTTTGCACAGGTCATTCTTGCTTTATGAGGGTGTCCATTATCATGGTGAAGATTTTAATAATTTTGTAATGAAATATTCCTCTTACATCCCACCAAATTCATAAAAGAATTCTTTTCGGAGTGATAAACTAGGCTTGGGAGTCGGAACAGTAGTTTGATTCGGATAAAGTCATTGCCTTTTTCGACTTATGTTATCGTAAATGATCCCTTACTTATCTCCAGTTATAATTTGGTATAAAAGGGTCAAATTCTTTGTTTCGACAACAATTCTTGTTCCCTTTGGATAGTATGTGCAGTGTCAAAATTCCTATTTGTTTTGGCGTACTGGGTCCTCAAGATCCTTTGTTTGACTGCACAGAGGAGCTTGAAGAATAATCTATGCGATAATTTCTAGATGGTAAATCTAGGATCCAACTCAACAAATTTAGAAGGTCGTCCAGATTTAAATACATCCCTATTTCCCGATTTGAATTCCGAGTGGTCGGAAAAAATAGCACTGCACTACAACATTTGGTTATAAAATACGCGATTTCTTTCGGGTTTCCCTAATATATTTGTCCCAGCGCTTCTTCTAGACACTTCTTACAGTTTTTGTGCAATGGCGTTTAGCTTCTTTATATCTATGCTGTCTTTTTCTTCGCAATATTGGCAAAACGTCGTCCTTACATCCTTACACCATATAGGAAGATGTCGCAATGATGGCCTTGCACTGCGAATATTTTTTGCCTAAAATACTTTCACAGGTAGAAAAATCGGAAAAGTCTACTTATATATCTATATTTGAATGACCTTCTAATTCGAGGCGGATCTTTGCCACTTGGAGGACACTACGCGATCTCCAGCAGAGACGCGTCCAACTCAATTCTAAGGTCAGGAATTCGATGGTTGTCCTCAAGGTTAACTAGGCACTTCAATACGGGTCAGGTCGCCGGTCATAAGCCCGGGAGCTGAGCATACCGTGAGATCGGGTGCTACTCTCCGGTAGCACATCTGTCACTGAATCAGCATGGAAAAGGGCCCGGGGTCCTCATCATGATTGTGCCCTACCGCGATCGCGATCACGTCCGATACCGATACGTGACAACACTCACTTCTTATTTTTAAACATCTTTTGTCCGTATTCGGGCGTAAGCGTTCTACTGATGCTGGTTCTTCCTCCATAAATTTGTCGAATTTTTCGAGCTTGAACAATTCTGGATCTTCTAAACCGGTTCAGTTGCGAATGTTCTTCAACCTCCTTCTTCCCAACCTCCGGTTACCTTATACTTTTCTTCCATGAAGGTCCGCAGATGACGATACTTTATGGGTTCCAGACAGTTGACGTGTTCATGTTTATTTTAAAAGCTTCGAGAATATGAACCATTACGTGTCCGTCAATATTATAATCATAGATAAATGTTATAGTAAACCCCCCTATAACGTACATTCCTATAACGTCCCCCCCTATAACGTAATTTTTTTAAAACGTTTTATTAGAATTTTCGCGAAACTAAATACAAATATTTGGTGATTCATCGACACGAGGCTATCGGTGAACATTCCACGGATATTCACACGATACAGTAAGAACATATTTTCTACTTTTATATCCATGGAACGAATTATAATCAAGTAAATCGATGTAATACACGTGCAAACCTCTTAATCTTATTAATAATATGATCTAATTTCACAATAAGGCCTCTACAATACTTATTCCCATAAGCGTCCGATTTCTATAATGTTTAATCAAAAAATAAAATTGAAAAACCTTAACCCCCTATAACGTCCCCCTTATTACATGGAATCTATTTTGATATTATAGGGGGGTTTACTGTAATAGAAGTATTAAACAAAATAATTATCTCTCAATGATGCAGTAAATGCGAAAGAAAAGGCTTTAGATATTGATTTAGTTTGCTTTAACATTTTTAAAGAAGAAATATTGACATCTAAACGCGACGTATTTCTGTCAAGTCATAGTTTTTAGTATCACCAAGTTTAGTATCTTATTGAAGCTATCATAATTGTGTAAAAAATTCGCCAGCGCAACATAAAACTGTTATCACCTAGATTCTAGATTATTTTTATTTATAATAAATATTTTATATGATATTAGATAAAGATCCACTTTAATTGATTTTTTATCAGTGCGTAATTTTCTCTTTAAAAGCCTGCTCATTTCCACATTTCTTTTAATATCGGTGTTCACAATCACTTGTCGAGTTCATTATCTGCAGTCTGGCGTCGCCATTTTTAAAAATGTCTACGATTAGCAAAAGAATGTTTTTACAGTTACCGAGTGCCGTGTGGCCGACAGGCTTCATTTACCATTTTGACAAAAATTATTGCATCGGCGTTTTGCCCGTGTCGGCAATCACACGGCGGATGGCTACACGCATGCCCGTCAATTTAGAATATATAGTCGACTTTTCGGTCGTCCGTTCGATTGTCGGTCATTTCTGGGTTAAATGTGCCGCGTGACGTATGGGGGCGGCTGTGAAATTGTTTCCAGAAGACCCACAGCCACACCCAGTCTACCACCATAAATATCTGTCAATCTATCCTAGAATGATTGCGTGAGGGTGTCAAAGGTTGGGGGCTGAGTCGGTCTTTATCGGCGAAGTCTATTTTGGAATGTTGTATTTTTAGAGAAAAAAAACACGATGATTACAGCCGAGTCTCACAAAATCACTCCAAGTAAAGACATAATATATGTAATAGCATATCCCAGGGTTTATTCACAAACAATATTCTAAAATTTAATTATCCTTATTTCTGATCTCTCATATTTTTTTTGATCCCCTCCTTATGAAAGGTTTTCACACAAAATATAAACCTTAATGATTTTTTACATCACCTTAATTATTCAGTGAATATTCGATCTAAATATATAATAATCTGGAAGTTCTATGTATGGCGAATACGGGGGATGCTTAAATTATTTCCCAAATCAGTTGATTAATTTTTTCAATGTGTATAATTGTAATATAAATAATCTTTGACCATTATTGTCCGCAATTGCGATATGAGCAAGACAAAACATCGCGCATGTGCAAGTGGGAGCGAGTAAAAATAACGTGCTGTGCCAATGGAGAAAAAACATACCCCGATCCGTTAGCGGGCCTTAGTCGCATTAATTATTAGAAAAATTCAAAATTAGATAGATAGTTTGGATTTTTCTACTAATTAAATTATTTATTAAACTTTTTGGGGTCTATTTTCATACAAAATATACCCCATCGGCCAGAGCCGGTGGTTTCGAGCCGTCGTGACGGATCAGTTAATAATCCATACCGAATAGCTCCAATCATATACTAAGAAATTCATAAAAGTATCTTCTGAAGTGTTAATCCCAGCTTGGGGTTAAAACTGCCGTTTGTTTCTTAGAAAGTCATTGATTTATTCTTCTCATTTTATCACATATTATCCATTTCTCATATCCGGTTACAATGCGGTGCAAAAAAGGTTGCGATCTCCTATCACAAACAAAAATCTGCACGCGTCCTTTTATGTCCGTTATTCTTTGTTATGCTCTGTCAGTTGCTTCCTTTGTCGAGGCATTTTAAATGTTCGTGTGTTGTCGACATTGAAAAATACGAGTATTTGGGATAATACTTCAATAGTTATTTCCGGATTGTCTATTATGTGTAGATTTAAACACCGGGGTACGCGGAAACGCGTCATTCGAAATCTTTTGAGTTAAGGCGGGCGACGTGAATTCTCGTAATCTATTGTTTATAGCTGTTCTCAAGTCTTTTGCATATAAAACATCAAGTTTTGTCGCACAGGCGGCCCTAGACTTTCGCCCACAATTGGTTTCTAAAAATGTGTGCGAATGTATTTATAATAAAAAACATCAAAAATTCATATTTCGTAATATTAACTCAGTATCCAAGACTTTTTAATTTGATTTTTAAATGACTGTAAACAATTAAATGCTTTTTAATTTTCTGCTTGATAAACTAACATTAGCTTCGATTTTACAGAAGCTAAGTTTTCATCAAGAAGAAATGTCAATCGGTTTTTAGAAGGTCAACATGTACGATTAGGCGTTTTTATCCAATATAAAATCATCTATCTACACTTTTTTTCGCGGTGGATACGTTCCACAACTGTTTCTGGACGTGTTAAAATCAAGAGCTGTCTGTAAGAAAGAGAAGGTTTTATCTGAATACATATTTTTCATTGATTTAAACACCGGGGAACGCAAAATCGCGTCTGATGAGTGAAGGCGGGCGACGACATTACGCGTAATTTATTGTTTATGACTATTTCAATCTTCTTATTTATATCTATAAATTTTATTAAGTATTCTGCATATAAAAGGTCAACTTAAGATGTAAAAAGTCATAGAAAATTATGTATAAAACGCATTTTTAATAATTTTTTCGTGAATTTAAATTTAATTCAATAGTTTCATATACAAAAATTCGAGGAAAACTGTCGCGATTCTCATTTCATTTCGGCGAATTCTAGAAAGATAAGAATTTGACATTTAAATGTCAATTTTAACTGATCAGATTTGTTGACATTTCATCTACCCATTGGCTATTTTCAGAAAATACCATTGTATATAATACGAAAGGTCAACATGTAATGGGATAATTTTATATCATAAGGAATTTTATTTTTTTATAATGGCAACACCGTATGTCGGCATACTAATTTCAAAAAAACAATCGATACTTATTAGGGTCGTAACATCGATATCGATATGAATCGTTATCGCAAAGTATTCATAAAATCGATCCATATAAGTTTTAGTGTTTTTTACAACGAATAATATTAAAATATGACAATATTAATTAATGACGGATGTAAATATAAAACAGCAGATTGCGACCATGACCAAACCTGCATAAACATAAAATAAGAGTGGAACTTTTGTGTCATAAATATTATTCAACCTACGCCATGTTTAATTATTTAGCCTGTCTGCCTGTCCGTCTGTCAGCCGTAAATATCAGAGATATGTATATCCAGGGTATATTATTTGCAGAACGTGACATTTGTATCGAGGCCCTCGTCCGTTTCAGCGCGAATTTATTTCTGGTTATTTGATTTTCGCGGCGTTTATTTCTGGATATCAATATTTTCGGGGTTTGTGCACTGGCCACGTTTTATATAAGTGTGCCTCACAAAAATATAGTTTTTGGCAACGACACACTGGGTCGAAATTCCATAGTTTCATTACCCCGCTCGCCTACTTGGCAAACGTTTTCAGGAACTGCACCGTTTGGCAAAGTCACAATATATGCGTAAAACGGTTCGCATCGTGTCATTAATCCGACCATTATCTCATTTAAATTTTTAATGCTGGCGCACACTATGCAACTTTTCCTTTCAACGATATTGCATCGTGCGCGCCAGCATAAACAATTTTATTATTAAATCAGACTCATATTAAAAAATAAATATTAATTTATTATACGACCCTCATCGTGTGATTTAAATGGAATTAAAAAGATTATTAAAATTAACATCTAAAGCTATACCATCATGTGTTGGCTGTCTAAAATTGAAATGTGTGTATTGCTCAATTAAACAGAGCTTTCTGATATAGGGGAGAAAAAGCACACGAGTGATATAGCACTATATGGAATAATAGGATGGAGGGAGATGCAACATAAATATCCCATCTAAATCATTCAATTAAAATAATAGCCGTGGATTAATTTAATAATTCGGTGTTAATGAAAAATTATGGCGTGTGGTTTATACTTTTGCCGCTTTTTTGGTACAATATTTGATAAAAAGGACGTTTTTTTCCCCTTTTTGTCTCTGGCGTATCTTGACATTAGTAACCGTATTGGATATTTCCTTTATTTGTGATAATTGATAATCAAATTATTAGGTCTTGTGATCGAATTGTACCAAAAAGGATCTTTATGGATTGTTTTTCGTATATTTTCTCGAACATGCCTAGAAATTTTCTATTAAATTCATGTCTCAAGCAAATATTCGCTCACTTTTCGATTGACTGTATGTTTGTCATTTTTCTCCACTAAATTAATTTGCTTTCCTCTGAAAATAAAAATCTTTCTTGTTAAGAGAAACAAAATTTTTTAAAAGATTTTTTACCCAATTAATGGGAATAATCTTTATTTTTGTAGTTTATGTATGAAATCTTGATTCCCAGGATTCTCCTTTACATGATTCTTGTCGAAAAAGTGTCATGCTGGACAATATTTACATTTTTTTTAAATGTTGATAAAATAATACAACATTTTTGTTGATATTCTTCTCATTTGTTTCTTATCAATCAACAAATTAAGTATTTTTTTTGTAAATATGCTGCCACATTCGTAACTGGGCCATATTGAGAGGTTCAGAATTGTTCGAACCCGAAAAAAATCATCAAAAACATGGAGAAAAGACAAAAACAAGTAGATGCCTATCCTAAAACTGACAAAGCACCTGAAGAAGAGGATAAATGTTTTTTTGTAATTTCTCTATGAGCCGCAAGGTTTTACATCAAACCTAGCCTGGTTTCATGTAATGATAATCCAAGCTAACATGCACGTGTATCAATCTATCGTCAAATAGTAAAATTACATTGCATCGTTATCAGAAAAAAAGTGGGGGTATGGCTTTCACGCTAAAAGGCGTGAAGGGCTCATAACGCTTGGCTACAAAATCACGCCAAAAGACGTGAACGGCTCATAAAGTGTTAAATGAATCCATTGAAAAATTCTGATTATCCGAATAGAAGATTATACACACAATAACACAAAAAGCTATGAAAATATATACACCCATCACTCGCTTAACGCGGTACTCGTTTATCAAGATTTCTTCTTTTATCGAAAAAAAATGAAGATTATATTCCCTCTTTTTCATATATTTGTTATCCTGGCTGTACACGGTTTCGTTTAACACGGGGATCTTGCAGAAGCTATCTTCCGTGTTTAGCAAGGGATGAATGCAATCACCTTAACCCAAACCATATTATAAAAATAATATTTTAGTGAGTAATAAATGTATTTTGATAATAAATAAATAATAAAAAAAAAACATTTTAATAATAATACGTACTAATTAATAGCCCGGTCTCTAGAGAACAAATCTAGAGAATCAAGGAGTAATAATTCGCTTGATAATAATTCGCTTATTTTAAATGGATTTCTAATGCTTCGAATGCTTTTATATAGTATTATTTAAAATACTTTTACCAAGGGGCCTCAAAAGGGGTCCGATCCCGTGATTTAAATATGTCTTTTTAAAAAAAAAATATCTATAATTTATGAGAAGAATCTGAAAAAGTCAGACACGAATTTACAATAAGAGGGAATTACCAAGGCAGAACTATCTCAAATACCTCAGACATATGAAGTTGTATATTTTTTATGAGAGTTTATTCAATGTAATGAAAAAGATACTCTTTTTCGGACTGTCACTCGTGACTCGTTATAAGCAGATAACGCATTAGAGAAGAGAACAAACGAAACCGAGACAAAACCCCTCCTACTTGCCTGGACACAGTCGAGAGGGTAAAATCCGATACCAACATGGTAGAAGATGTACGTCCAATGCCAGCAATGGCCAAGAGAGGGAAACTCTTTACAAAAAACCGCATACCAAGACGGCTCTGGTCCCCGCGGTGTGGACACGAAAGGGGAGCCCTCTCGTCACGTGTGAGACTCAGGGTTCCTTTGGCCTCGACTACCATGCGAGAGTTTGGTAAGGTCCATGCCCTCAGCCAGTGAGAGCCTTGTGACTGGCAAATGATGATGATGAAACAACCAAAGACAATCACGTTGAATGTTTTCTAACCTCGAAATTGAAAGCACATCTAATAATGGTTCAGGTGAGTCAGTCTTTTTGCACGGTTTTCATTTACGCGCCTTTCCATAGAATATATCCACCGTGTAAATCGAGGGATGGGCGTATTTGATTGATTCATTCAATAATAATTAAGCTCGTCGTTTGTTATATACATACATATGGCATCCCCTTATTTATCATATAGGGTTAATTGCCATTGAAAATCTAAACCATAGGGGTAATAAAGGTCGTTAATTCAAGGGGTTAATTCCATTGAAAATTTTCACCATTGATCGTAACCGATACGTTTGATTCAATCAGCTATTACATTGAATAACATATATTGGGTCTATCAGAAAGTTCTGTCCGTTTTAAGAGTAAAACAAAATAATACATTTTTCAGAGATTTTTCCGATATCTTTTTGGTCTGCAAATAAAATTGTAAGGACGGAAACAAGTGATAATCGGAGGGTGCTAGGTCCGGGGAGTATGATGGATGCGACAGAATTTCTCAGCCTAGCTCTGTGAGTTTCTGATGTGTCTCCAAAGCAGTATGTGGCCTAGCATTATCATGAAGCAGTATGATGTCCTTCCTATTGAACATCGCCGGACTCTTTTCTTGGAGTGCTGTTTTTAAGTCATCCAACTGCTGACAGTACCTCTCCGAATTTAGCCTTTCGTTTGGTTTAAACAGCTCAAAATTGGTCCTCGAATGTCTCACCATATACATAACATTATCTTATTCAGGCTCAACTTCGGTTTAGAGTTAAAGGGGCAAGTTCTCCTGATTCACAATACGCTCTTCTCCTTACGATGTTTTCATATGTAATCCATTGTTCATCCCCAGTTATCATCCGGTCTAAGAAAGGTTCGATTTTGTTTCGTGCTAGCAGAAATGTTCATATGATGACTCGATCATTCAAATTCTTCTGACTTATCTCATGTGGTACCCATCTCGAATATTTCCACACCAATCCTAGTTTCCGAATATGGTCCGAAATGGTTTGTTGAGCCGAATCAAGTCTTTCTGCAATCTCCGTTGTCGTCAAAAAAGGATTTTGCTCTAACATGATCTCGACAGAACTTTCCGGCATACCCAATATAATACCATCGTCGTCTACCCTGATTTAATATTCAAAGCTCGTTTCAGTAATCTATTTTTATTGGATGCGCGACAAAGTTGATCGCGTGAAAATATGCGAAAAAATGGCGTCATGCTCATAATTATTCCCTATTTTTTTTCTAACCCAATTGCGTCACGATCCCTGTGACTGAAATTTTGTGCACGAAATTAATTATGAATATGAGTCAAGTATGGGCGTATTAACATGTGTACAACACGCCATCTTTTCATCGCTTTTTTTCAAATAAAATTCCACGTCATGCTCGATAAAAGCCGCGTTTTGATGTGATTAATTAAAAAAAAATATGTATATATACTGATTTACGGCAACAGCTGATGTTTTTCGATACGAAATGGGCCTTGTTAATTTTAGATTGAAGTATGATTTTTGAATATTAAATGTTTAGAGATTTCGCGCCTTTATTGATTTAAAAAGTCGTTAATTTATTTTCTTTTCGACATGTTTCAACACTTTCGAATTGATTTTACGACTTTTAACACCTAGCTGCATTTCCGTCACATTCTATTTTGATCGGAATCGTGAAACCGCTCAACCAATGCTGGGTTAAGAGTACATGGAAAACATTTTTAGAGCAATTTCGTCTTACGTACACCTGTTCGACTTTGTGTCTATCATTTTTTTTTAGAGTTTTCTATATAAGGATCGGACGTTGTAATTTACGACGCAATGGACCGTGATCAAATTGAAATCACTTGCTTATCTGGGGATTAAACAGGTATACCTATGTTTTTTAATAATCAATCAAGCACTGCTTTTAGGCAAGTTCGGGGTTGACGAAAAAGGAAGTCGTCTCTTGTTTAGCGACCGACTGACGAGATGGCTTTGAATAGCACGGGGAACATAAATCATTTTTGTATGTGTATGTTATATTATTATGTGAAACCAGATGGTTTTTAAAAAAAAAACAGAGCTGAGAAACTTTTTTACGAGTTTCTCTCACTGTATTTTTATGACATGCCTTTCTCGCATTATTAATATAAATATTTTTATTATATAAATGTGTAACCAATGTAACCATGTAAGCATAACCTCAAATTAAATGTCAAATCCAAAATGGCCGAAAACAATCAAAACAAATGAATTGCGATTCGCCATCTTGTTTAATGCACGCGGCCATAATAACATTTATAGCTGGTGTAAGCAACCTTTTTTTACAATAGGCAATCTACAAATTTTTAAATGTTTTGCGGGCCGCATGAAAGATACAGAATGATTTTTATTAACAAAATAAAACCTAGTATAAAAAAGTACAGAAATAAAAAACACTCATTAACCTAGCCTATTTTGAACCCTAAGTCTTTGATTTTTTTTAGAATAACTCTTTAATCCTACATGCCACAAACTTTTTTTATTTGTTTAAAAAGTCTATAACAGAGGTTCCCAATCTTTTTCGGTCTGCGGCTCCCCTAAATACATCAGGTTTTTCCGCGGCTCCCTTAATACATCAGATTTTTGACCTTCTTGAGAAAAGCGAGTGCAAAAAGGAGCAAAAATTTCGAGAATTGGGAATTCCAACAAATTTGCCGAATTGTTTAATCGAATATTTCGCGGTGCCCTTACGACGACACCGCGGCTCCCTGGGGAGCCACGGCTCACACTTTGGGAATCCCTGGTCTATAGTTTAAATTGTATGTAGTATAGTAAGATAAATTCGGATGATTTTCCTTCAGCTTCTGATTCAATGTGTTTAATTGTCGAGAATACACTTCTATAGTTATGGTTTCGCCCGTCTTTAACCTAGCCGTGCCGATGGGGTCTATTTGGGACCTTAGGTTTTTGTTTTTTCTCGAATAACTCTTTTAACCCTTTATAGGGCAAAGGCTGAAATTGGTTAATATATTAACCAGTCGCTTTAAGGTCTATATTTCCATTAGCGACCATAGAAATTTCAACCTTAGTAACGTAATATGTTGACAAAAAAGTTCTTTGGTTCATTTATTGTTATTGTCAATAACAATAAACAATAAAAAAATCCAAAATAATTATGTACGTACTGGACATGAGCAAGACAAAACATCGCACATGTGCCAATGAAGAAAAAACACACCCCGATCCGATAGCGGGCCTTAGTCGCATTAATTATTAGAAAAATTCAAAATTAGATCGATATTTTGGATTACTCTACTAATTCATTTTTTTTAAATCGTTGCACTATTATTGTCCGAAATTGCTGAACAAAACAAAAACAACAATATTCGTTTCGTGTTTTTTCTCGCTTGCATTCGGTACGATGTGCCGGGTGCGAGTGAAACCGTGCGATTGACATGTGCCACGAGAACTCTAAATCGGCGGGGGGTCCTCAGTCTGCGGCAAGACATCGCCGACTGCGCTTGTCATATACGCGTCATATTAATTTATTAAAAAATCTAAAATATCTAACCAATTATGAAACATATCATAATTAACTATTTTTAAATAAGAATTCATCAATTGACTTCAAATGCTTGGGGTCTATTTTCCATTATAAATATACCCCCTCTGTACGACACGTTTGTTTTCGAGCCACTCATAGCCACTTACACGCGGTTTTCTATACGTACATCATTTAATCTCGATCGGTGATCGCTTTTAATCAAAATATACAAACTTTGAAGGGCCCCACGAGAAAGTATGGCGGCCGCATGCGGTTGCTCACCCCTGACTTGCGCTATTAATTGGTTCCGTAGGTTTTCGCGTAAGTCGCAAAATCGCGTAAGTTAAGGAAAGAACACCATTTTTGGCAAAAAATATGTATTAGTTTCAGAGGATAGGTGAAAGTAAAATATATTTATAAACATCTTTCCAGTGTTAATTGTGTATTAACCCTTTTCTTTTTTCATAAATTGAAGTTAAGCATGCAATATCATTATTCACTACTGTTGTAATTCGCGATTTTTTTATATGGCGTAAGTCCAAAATCGCGTAAATACGAAATTGCGTAAGTCGAAATCGCGTAAGTCGAAATCACGTAAGTCGAAATTGCGTATGGATGACTGATTGCACTCTCAACCATGAAATTAATTTAAAATGATTAATTAATGTTATTTTAATAGATAACAAAAAAACCGCAATATTCATCACGTTACCAAAATTAAGCATGAATTATTTTTAAATCAAACTTCGTGGGGGGGATTTGTGGTGGATTAGTGGGTAATGTTAAGTCATACGTATGATTAATACACTAAATAAGAGTATAAGATAGTATTCTAAGAATACTTACGAAAAATTATTGATGTTATGATCACTTATGTGTCATTATATCAAGAGAACATTTTTTTTTAATTTGGAAGGTGCTAGATTGAGTGAAGGGCACCGGAGTTCAGATGCCCCATCAAGTTTCTGGTTCAGCGGCGTCTTTCATGCTCACTGGACCAAAACCCATGATATCATTCCACAAACTGCATGTACATGCATACACATAATCCTCATGGACAGAGTTTATAAGCATTGAAAATTGTTTTTAACTGGCAACACTGCGATGAAAATCGTCGACTTATTTTCGGTGTTCGTCTGTATAATGGTTTACATTAGCATAATTTATTGGTACAAGCTACTTAAAATGGTCTCGTGATGTAATTGTGAACGTATAGAAAATAGAAATCTAAATCGGTCACCGATGATGGAGGTATGATCTTGAAAAAAAAAATGGAAAAAAATTAAAAAAACTCGCATACGAATCGAGACCACCCAAATAATCATTTTTTAAAAGATCTATTAATAAGTGTACGATCGTAGATCAATTTAATGCACCGGCTGGATGCGGCATGTTGAAGAAGAGGCCGTTCTTGTCCCTTGTTTTTGTTCTTTGTTGCGTTCTGGGCATTCCGACGAAACACATGCATCAGTTGGCATAGTCACAGAATAGAACAACTCAAAGACTGCGCTATGCTTTAAATTCATTATCGCTCCACTGAGATTGTTCGGATGATGGTGGAACTACAATTTATTACATGGCGAGAATGCCATAGATTACAAGAAATTTCTAAAAATGCTATGCATTTTTATGCATGCGTTTATCAATATGTCAGGAAATCCTCTCGTATGACATTCGTAGATATTTGCGCAACACTAAGTTTTGATAGCATCGGATATTAGGGGGACCCGAAAGAAATCGCGCATTTATTTCACATATTATTCTCAAATATCTCGAATATATATCCCCAGATTTTTCTCGAATAACTATTTTAATATAAATTCTATATTTCACAAACATTTTGTATTTGTCTAAAAAAATCTAAAGAATAAATATTATAAATAATCATTGCTTTAACCCCTTGAAATGTATCGCCGTACATGTACGTGAAAAAAATATCTAAATAATACGTAAAACCTTCGTAAATATATGTTTTTATATATCTCATATAAAAAGCTATTTGCCAGAAATTACATAGTAATTTTCATTAGCGTTATTTAATGATTCTAAAAAGTCATTAACAAATGTCATAAAAACATAAAGCTAAATAAAATTGGACGAAGAAATTTCATGGATCAAAATAATTATCGAATTGCAAAATAAATTAAGTTTTCCGGGAGAAAAAATATTGAGAAACAAACAATAATTAATAAATAATATTCCTAATTTTTTTTTTAAAAAAAGTTGAACAATTAGCTCACTCCCAGAACGCGTGAAGCTTAGAAAAATGAGCAGTGGCGTACGGTGGACTTGATATTGGGTATGCTGAATGTGGAAAAAAAATATAATTATTATTTATATAATATGTCTATTATTATTATTTATATAATAATTCTATTCTTTCTTGAATAAAAATCATTAAAAAAAACTGTATTTTTTTCCACAATCAGCACACCCAAAATCAATACCAGCGTACGCCACTGGTTAAGAATCCGCTATTGCGAAAATAAATAAATACAAAACTATTCGCTCCTGTTTCGGGACGGGCGCGATGTTTTTTCTCGCTTGCATCCGGTACGATGTGCAAGTGCGAGTGAAACCGCACTAGTATCACGTGTGGCGAGAACGTCGCTAAATAACTATTTTTATTTTTAGAATAATCCATTTTATTAAAATATTCAAGATATTGATGAAGATTTCATTAACATCTCTCCCGTCATGGCTCGAAACCAACGGCATTGCCCGAGGGGGTCTATTTACTGTAGGAAATAGATCGACAGACAGAAATGATGAATTCTTCATCAATATCTGACTTAAAATGTTAAAAATGATATTTTAATTTTTTATACTAATCAATTTGACGCGTAAATGACACGAACACCCGGAAATGTTTCGCCGCGGACCGAGGACACGCCGCCAGTAGACCGACCGCCAAATTCTCGCGGTACGTGTCAAGCCAATATTGTTGTTTTTATTTTTTTTTCGCAATTGCGGTCAATAAAGGTCAATGATTATTTAAAATAATTATTCTTTAGACTTTCTTAGAGAAATACAAAAAAGTTTTTGATATGTACGATTTATATTAAAAGAGTTATTCGAGAAAAATGAAAAACTTGGGGTCTATGGTATCGGCATGGTTAGGTTAAACTGTGATCCATGGACTTGAAGAGAAAGTAATCGGAAGGAGCAAGGTCTGGGGAATATGAAGGGTTCTCCTTCCCAGGTTATTCTTGCTTTATGTGGACGTTTGATTATTATTTTCTCGTTTAATCATTCCAATCATCGACAGTAAACATCTGCAGCAATTGTTTCGCCCGTTTTTAAATTCTCATAATGAATTATCCCTCTTACATCCCACCAAATGTACAAAACAACATTTCGGAGTGTTTAGGGTTTAGGGGATTAGGGGTCGGAATGAGAGTTTGATTCGGAGAAATCCATTGCTTTTTTTCAACTTATGTTATCGTAAATGATCCATTTCTTTGAATTCTTTGTCTTAACCACAAAGAATTATAAATGTTTCTCGTTTCTTCTTTGTTTACTTCGGATATATTAATAGTACGTGCGCTATCCAAATTCTCATTGTATTTGTTTCATCGATGCGTTGGAATTGTGATTGTTCAGAGGACCTTGGTAGATTTGAGCCTCTGCGATAATAACCTCGATGGTTAATGAAAGATCCGGCTCGATTAGGGATCTCAATACGTCATCAACAAGTTTAGTAGATCGTCCAGATTCAAGTGAATCATTTAGATTTCTATTTACCGTTTTTAACCCTTGAAACCTAAATTGACATCTACATTCTGTCAGCACTTCATCATAATGTTATTTAACCACTTCTGTGGTCAACCTCTTGGAAAAAAGTGGGTAATTGTTCTCGAATATCAAATTACGACACGTGTCACTTAACGCGCGCGATGCGTTCTCTAGACTGGTGGGGGAATGACCTGAGCTGATTCAGGCAAATCACTAAGTAATGGTTTCGTGTACGATGTGCCCGAATCTAGTTCGGGCAAATCACTGTGTCAGCAAAAAACCTACCCGAGTTGTATTCGGGCAAATCACACAAGGGGTTAATAGTCCCCCTAATATTATGGGGAATATAAACATGTATGTTGAATGATGGTCGCCAAAAAAGTTGTTAAGTCCCGATCAATGAAACAAATGAATACTGAAGCGCCATTTTGTTTGTTTACTTGTATAGCAAATGCATTTCATTTGTTTTGATTGATATTGAAAACGTTTTTATTAAAGTTGTATTTGTATATTTTTTCAGGATGCTTGTGGGAGCTCCCCGGGGACAAAATTTGCAACCAAACACATCGAGATCAGGAGCATTATTTCGTTGTCCTCTGACAACGAAGTACGACGATTGCACTCAAATTATAACCGATGGAAGAGTAGGTGAGGATCATTACCATCTCATCGATTTTATTATAATTATAATAATGAATTTTAGTTATTTTTTTTATGGGATAAAATCGAACGTTGACATAGCACAGAATGTAATGAACGCCAAATACATCATTAATTAAATGTTACTAATGTTTCTTAACGCGAATGAATGTCCTATGTACGTTTAATACAAAATGTCGCTTATTATTAATATGTTTAATCAATGATTAATGGTCAATGTTACATTGTTGTCTTCAGATCTAAATATATATATACTAATGAAAAACAATAACGTTTAACATACACGGAAATATATAATTTAACATAGTTTAATATAGTGGAATTAATAACGGAGACAATTATAAAGTAGTTCAGTAGTGAAAATTGTCTTGTTTCATTTATGAAATGTAATCAAAAAAATCGGGGAACAATAATGAATTTGCAATAATATAGTGTAGTAAAAAAATATTTTAGCTATTAATGTTGGTATAGATTAGAATATTTTTGGGACAAATTAATACTAAAATATTTAACATATGAATTTATTTAGACTGTATTCGTTTTAGTCATATGGAATTGGGTTAAATATAACAATTGAAGAGTGTTTTATTTTATTTTTTTGTTGTATTTTTATATTTTAAATATTGTTTAGCGATTAGTAATATATGTTTTATTATGATTTGTAAATAAAATATAGGTATATTATAATGTTCACAAATAGATACGCTGCTGAATCACAGTAGAAAGGTATTATATATCAATAACGATAGACTTTTATTGATTAGACTTGATGAGTTGTTAACCTAGCCGTGCCGATGGGGTATATTGGGTACCCAGAGTTTTTGATTTTTCTCGAACACTCTTTTAATATAAAAATCCTACATGTCACAGAGAGTCTAAAGAATAATTCATATAAATAAACAATGTACTTTATTGACCGCAATTGCGAAAAATAAAAAAAAAACAACAATATTCGCTTCTGTTGCCACGCGAGCGATCGTTTTTCTCGCTCGCAATCTGTACGATTTGCCGAGTTTGAGTAAAAAGTGATTTACACGTCATATTGATTACTTAAAAATCCATTTTTTTATAATATCTTGACATGAAATGCTTGGGGTATCTTAGATACCCCCTTCGGACAACGCGGTTAATAAATACATATTGTAAAAAATTAGGGGAATGAAATAATGTGAAATTTTATAATATTTTCTTGTTGTAAATGAAATAATTAAGGATGTAAATGTTTAGTTTGCTTCGTGTGCACTCGATGGATATACACAGAAGCTTCATTCCGCTCATAATCCTAGAAAGAATTCAGGATTCTTTCGAGAATTTTGGCGTCGATCCTCGGAATAGATTTAGATTTTATTATAATTTATTTTATTTTGATTTATGTGCATTCTAAATTACAACTTAATGTATTTTTATCGATGGTGTCTTCCCGATCTACTAGACGAAAGAGGATTTTATCAGAAGTGTAAGTGGTGGTCTCCAATTTCTGTCATTTTAATTGTTTTTTTTTTAACTCTTTTTCTCTAATGTCTATCTCCCTTTCATATTTTTCTTTTATGAAATCTATATTTTTCCATATATTCACTAACGAAGACATCTTACAATACAATAAAATCAGCAAACTAAAAAATATATATCTAATGCATCATTTATCATAACGCCTGTTTAATATACATACATCGATCGACGATCGATTCAATAAATAAATAATAAAAAAAAATAGCACGAATAATCGATCGTCGATAATTATTAATCATAAAATTGCATATATTGGTGGCATGAGGTAATGGTTGTGGGATGATATTATACTAAAATAATTGCATGGCATCTTGGCTTTAATTTGCATGAATCTGCTATGTGGCTGGCTGTCTTTATTATTATTAAGCAATAATCGTGTAACGTATTATACATTCAGACGAGTTCTATTCAGAGATGCGATGGAGGAAAAATTCTTTATTATTTTTTTTTCCATTTAATACGACATGGAAAAACACAATAAAACATATAACACAAGGAAATGGACTATATATATACATGTAATAATTAATTAATAACAGTAAAATAAAATATACATATATACTCACAAACTGATAAATAAATGGAGTAGGTAAAAATGATTTTTACGCTTTTTTTTGTGTAACATGGAAAATTATTGTTAATTATTTTAACAACCAAACAATTAACTCCCAGCCAAACCATTTTCAATTGCGTTTAATTATGAGAGATATTAATTTTTGTGGCGGGCGGGAGTTGACGTACTCTATAGATATTTGTGTAACATTTGTATTTATTTATTATAGTAAATCTGATTTGAATTAATCAACGCTTATACGTTAATTTCAATAATAAAAATAAGCAAATAACTGCTCTCGTTTGTTCTATATATTAAAAATGTGATAATAGGCTATTTGGAAAATTGACGCTTTAATACAATATAATATATTGTCGAAGAATGAAAAAAAACATCGTTTTGAGATCTGAGTTTTGAGGCCCCTTGAAATTAATGAAGCCCCAGGCGCGCGCCCTATGCGCCTGAGGTAAATCCGCCACTGCATGTAGTCACAGTTTGATGTGCACGGTTTAGCTAGAAGTGGTTGATCGGAATCGTATATTCACTGGATAAGAAGGGAGACGTAGCGGACTGCTCCCATTATAGGGGAATCACTGTGTTGAACACTGAGGTGCTCTCCAATACTTTGTACCCAGGATGAAGCTGTGTCAGAACGGTCCGACACAGTTCCATCCCTTGCTATCCACCCACACTGCATATAGCAGCTTGGGGCTGGACTGAGAGGAAAGGTAGCCTTGCACAACTCTCCGAAAGACGATGCAAAGCAAGCAAATGGCTTTTAGAGTATGAAATTGCTGACCAGGTCCATGTGTCTGATTGGACCCTCTACTGAGAGACTCGTAGGGGAAATGCCGCATCAGACAGCATGGAATAGGTCGTGACGTGCGACATCCAGGTGAAGACAGGACTATAGAACGTGACTGAAGTCCTGACGGACGACCCACACGAACAGTGCGAAGATGCCACTAGGATAAACTCTATAAGCTTAGTCTTGAAGTTACTGTTGCAAGATAGAAAATGATAGACCCGAAAGTCTGAGAAGAGTCAGAAAAGAAGAGATATGTAGTCCGCTCTTTTGGGTGAGGACCCCAATCATATCTCTCCTGATCAAAAGCTGCTTCGTGGACGCGTGACTTTAGGCTTTATTGTCCAAGAATCGCCCTCGAATGGGCAAATTGTAGTGGCGCCAATCACAACTGTTTTTTAAGCAAGATCTGACGGCCCTCAGCTGGTTTTCAAGGTCGAGCGGAAGGACGCCAGTTATACTTAATGATACTGTTGAGGATGTCGACAGTCAGTTACCTATGCAGCCCAAAGGACAGCTGATAGACCGTGCCCATGTGGCTAAGGGTTAGGGTCTGGGGGTGCGATTCTCGCTCCGGCCAGGCCGGCGAATACCGTAAAGGTCCTGAAAGCAGGGCCGCTTGAGATCAAGTCTCGATGACCGATAGAACCAGGGGCCAGCCTGACCGCATCTAGCATGGTTTTCCTCGCAGAGTCGAGCTCCGAGCACGTCCCGAGGATATGGTCCGAGGTTTGTTCGTCGCACTCGCAAAGGTCACAACCAGGATTGTCTTAGAGGCCAAGATGATGCAGCTTGGAGTTTGAAGGCACCATGGCCTAGGATGAACTGGGACACATGGTGGTTTGGTTCGATTCATTGTATCAACATGCGCTTTTGCACGTCAGGAAAGAACAAACAACTAAGTCGGCCAGTAGTCTCTTGTGACCAGGCTGCTGAAGATGTGCGATAAGCGCGAGTGAGAGTAAGGAGGGACGGGCGCTGACCTGATAAAAGGATTTTACTAACATATGACAACGAACAGCAATGCGCCCAGCATTCAGCTGCGTACCCTACAAAGACTAAGTACGCATATAAAGAAATTGATGAATATCAGTGCGGATTCTGTACAGGAAGGTCAAGGATTGAATTTCAATCCGAGATACACCGCGATGATGCCCTTGCGTGTCTATTATTCAAGTCGCATTAGAAGGGGTAATAAGAGACTCCGGCGTGGAGACATCCGGCACCTTTTTTTAACAAATCGGTACAGCTTCTTGCCTATATAGACGACATGGAGATTGTGACCAGATCTCGGTCGACTCTTAATGCTACATGTCCGCGAATAAGAGCGGCAATGTGCATGGGACTAAGGATCAATGTGGATGCTCATTGCAATGGATGAATCATTGAACACATGAGAGTCGAAAAGTACAGCCCTGAAGCCGTCCTGGAATTTACATATCTCGGCCCACCAAAGACAAAGAAAATAATTAGGAAGTCTGAAAGAGAACCATGCTGGCAAACAGGTGATACTTTAGACTTCGAAAGCATCTACGGTCGAGATTCCTCTCTCAAGGGAGACCAAGTCAAGCTCTACATGACCATCATCAGGTCTGAATGTTGTACTTTGACAAACCAAGAGGGGCGACAGTTCCATATCCTGAAGGGGAGGATTCTGACAGATATTTGAAGCCGTATTCGACGGCGGGGAATTGTATTGACTATAAAAGAATGAACCCCGGAGGAAATGAAGATCAAGGCGGAGGTTGTTGAGCTGTGTACAGTGGGCTGCTGCATCATTAAAACTCACCGGAAGATGGAGAGGCGTTGCGGCAGATTGGATAAAATGGAGAAGGGTGTTGTATGAGGGCAGGGCCCTTCACTGGGGCTGTTGCGCATGACAAAAACACGGTTATTATGATGTTTCAGCCTTTGTATTCGTCGGACATGGCCAACATTGTGACTTATTTCTATGTCTGAAGATGAAAAAATATATGAACATATACGAAGTTTTACCTACATTTACTATAAAAGGAAAGAAAAGAATCTGGAACAACTATATTTTAAGGACTAGTTTGAATTTTGGAACTTTCAAGATGTCTTAAACGCGGCAATAGAAATATTGTCTAATCTAAACAGTAAAGGTCTAAGGACTAACTAACTGACTTCTTCAAAAATAAGATTCAAGTGTCATAATCAAGAAATTGTTCCCTTCTACATATCCAAAGTAATACTCAGTGATTATTTTAATAAAAAAATATCAATAATTTCCGAATAACCTAATACATATTAATGAATACCAAACGAGGGTTAACATAATTACATAACAAAATTAATAACGAATAAATTAATTTATTTAGCAATATTAATCTATCTATTTTCTCGTATATTTTCATTCTTCGAGACCACTTTTATATGAAAAATTTTATACAGCATTTTTTTTTTTTTTTAAATCTCATATAATCGATTTTTGAGTGTGTTTTTTTAGCATTGATTTAGATGTGAGTGTCGAATTATATGGTACATACTAAAATTACTGAATAAGAACATTATTGAATGTATATATTTATATGAATTTCGAGGTGTTGAGTAAGCATTTCATTTTTAACGCCATCGGCGATACTGCAATGTCAAAAGTAAAAAAAAAAAAAAAAAAAAGAGAAATTGCGCAACATCGCCGATGGCATGCATGATATAAATAAATTATACATACAATACGAATATGAATATTTTTAAATGCGATTATATCCGAGTATTCGCATTTTCATCGAATACATGTGCATGGTGTTATTATTTTCAGGGTGTGTTATATTTTTGACTTATCCGATATGAATATGTGCAGGAGTCACGTCAATCAATTTATCAAAAAAAAAATGTTTTAAATACAGTCAACTCTCCTATATCGCTCACTCCTATAGTGCTCCCTTATGAGCGCCGTTTTATACAAAATCGCTAAATTTTAAATATCAAATTACATATTTCGTAAACATGTATTAGTTGACATCAAGACATAACGATCACACTCTTCTATATGGCGAGTCTCTATAGCGCGGTACTTATCTCGGCGCTATAGAAGAGTTGACTGTATAAACAGGATTGACGTCTCTGCTCATATATAATATATGATTAATGTCAGCCACATATGCATTCAAAATCATATATTTTTATCATACATATCATTTTTTTATATACATAATCACATTTCGCATTGTGCATATTATATCATATACTGTAATCTATGCTTTTATACGCTTAGATTTTTTTTAATCATATCAAATTTGATTATATTATATAAATGGATACATTTTTGTTTAAAAAAACCTGAATAATATCGGTGGTGGTATTTGCTGATACATATTTCAACGACATCCATTTAAATAATAAAATCAATTTTCAACGTAGCGATATAATTTGATTGCCATATTTCAATCTGCAGCTATCGATTCGGATGAATTGAGACCGCCAAATAAAAAAGAGCAAAAAGACGACCAATGGCTCGGAGTCACTGTACGGAGCCAAGGAAATAAAGGAAAGGCTGTAGTATGTGCTCACAGGTTAATAATTTATTAAATCTAAATATTATATCAATGTGTTTAAAAAATATATTTAGGGGCGGCTCGTCCATATACACTGCGGCGCTGCAGCACCCCCAAGCAAATTGAGAAAAATATATTAAATGTATATTTAATTATAATTATATGTATATTTAAAAGAGCGCTGTCTGCTCGTAAGCGCTACCAGCATCATGTATAGGATGAATGCGGGGCGGCAACGGACGGGAGGGGTCTCGTTGCTAAGCGCTGTGTTGCGCTGCGACTCGGAGCAGTCCCGCGATACATTTTTTTTATATTTAATCTTCCGCAGTACCCCCAAATATTTTACCCACGAGCCGCCACTGATTATATTGTAAATCGGATATTGAAAATATTATAAATAAATGTATTAATAATTATTTTTTTAGGTATATATTAGTAAATGGAGAATCGCAAACTGGACAAGGACTTTGTTATACGCTTAGTAATAGTTTGGAATTTGAAGAGGAGCATCAACCGTGCTCTGGACTTCCATCAGCCAAGTAAGATTGCAATACAGTGGAACCCCCAATTACACTACTCCGAATTACGCGCTGGATTGAAATTTCGCCGCAAATCCCCCAATTGCGCGGTCGCATTCACACACACGGCCGGGCGGCCGTCTTCACGATTACACGACTTCAAATTACACGGTCCCGACTTTAGTGTAAATGGGGGTTTTACTGTATATATAAATAATATTATAAATATCAGGTCGTTCCAAAAGACTATTTTTATTTGTCTAAAAAAGCCTAAAGAAAAAATATTATGAAAATTCATTGTCTTTTATTGTGAAAAAAAAATAAAAAATAACAATATACGCTTCTTTTGCTACGAGCGCGATGTTTTTTCTCGCTCGCATCTGATACAATGTGCGAAGTGCGAGTGAAACGTATATTAATGACACGTGCTGCGAGAATTTGGCGGTCGGTCTACCTGGGGCGCGTCCTCAGCCTCAATCTACCAAACTATGAAGCATGACATGAATAACTATTTTTATTATTAGAATAATCCATTTTTTTTAAAAATAACGATATTGATGAAGTATTCATCAATATCTGAACTTTAAATGCTTGGGGTCTATTTTCCATTATAAATAGACCCCCTTCGGACGGCGCGGTTGGTTTCCAGCCCTCGTGACGGATCGGTTAAAAGAATTAGGAAAGGCAACAACTTGCGGAATATGGATATCTCATAAATTATCAGAAGTGTATGCTTTGTAAATCGAGTAAGAGGAATTTTACTCCAAGACAACGATCGTCCATACGTTTCGAAAACGACGATAGAAAAAATCAATGGATTTTCTTGGGAACTTCCTCATCCACCATATTCTTAAGACATTGCCACAAGCGACAACAAATTTTAGATCTTTGCAATTTTTTTTAAGTCGAAAAAAATATAGAATAAAACTAACTGGATATTAAAAGCGACCATGATTTATTTATTGGTTCAAAAAGTCGATTGTTTTTTTAAAATTAGATATCAAAAAACTAATAAACAGATGAAAATCAATGTAGAAAAAGATAGAGAATAAATAATTGATCGATCAAAAACACATTAATAAAATGTCAGAAGAGTGAATGGTGGTTTTTTATTCAATTGCGGGGATCAGAAATTATTTTTATTATTGATATTTTTATGGTCATATTTTGTGCAGTTAAGAATTTTATTTGAAAATGTTATACAAACTGTCACATTTTATCTGAGAGCGATTATCAGTAGCTGATGCTCCTGAGGCTTTGTCTTTGACGTTCAAGTAAATATGTATTTTAATAATTAAATTATATAAATATTTTAGAGAGCACGAAGAGTTTGGATATTGTCAGGCGGGCACAAGCAGTTCATTCCTCGAAGATGGATCGTTGATCCTAGGCAGTCCCGGATCATATGCATGGCGTGGCAACCTTTTCGTTATGGACAGACGAGACGAGTATTTGAAGCGAGATCACACTATATTTTATACTCCGGTATTAGCGAATACGGCTCCCGTCGACAAATACAGTTACCTCGGTAATAAAATATCCTTTCATCGGTTATGTGTTTAAGTAAATATGCTTATTTTATTAATACGTCGATAGGCATGTCGTCTGCTGGTGGAAATTTCTTCGGCAACACGATGTCGTACGTAGCCGGAGCGCCTCGTGCCGAAGGAACCGGCCAAGTTGTCATCTTCAACAAGGCGCACATGAAACGAATCATGAACGTAGTCGTTAAAATTAACGGAGAACAATTTGCATCTCAATTCGGCTATGAATTAACGACGGCAGACGTCAACGGCGACGGGTTAGTATTTTAAATCGCAACGTTCGTATTCATAAAATAATAACATATTTTAATATTTTCAGGAAAGTCGATCTTATAGTCGGAGCACCGTTTTATTTCGACAGAAATTCCGGCGGAAGTGTATACATATACCTAAACGAAAATAATTCGATAAAATCAAATTTCAGCATTAAATTGACGGGAAAGATTGAATCTCGCTTTGGATTTGCCATATCTAATGCCGGCGATTTAAACAAAGACGGTTGCGACGATTTAGCCATCGGCAGTCCGTACGAAGGTAACGGAGTCGTGTACATTTATTTGGGGAATAAATTGAACGGGTTGGATAGCGAGCCGAAACAAATAATCAGATCCGAAATGCTGCCTTTACCGGATCCCATGAAGACGTTCGGCTATTCAATCTCCGGTGGCACCGATCTCGACAATAACGGCTATCCCGATCTCTTAATCGGAGCATACGAACAAGTAATTTTCATCCGTTTAATAACTTGCTTAAATAATTACCGAGTAAATATATAAAATAAAATGTTTCAGGATACCGTAGTGCTGTTACGAGCTCGTCCGATAATCGCCATCGAAACCAACGTGAAACTGGAGCAATCGTCGAAAATCGATCCGACGAAACGCGGATGTCTGAACGATAAAAATTCCAACAGGACATGTTTTTCGTTTAATATTTGTTGCGAGATCAAAGCGTTGAAAACGTTTACGTCCGAAGAATCGTTGAAATTGAATTATGTCATAGAAGCTGAAACGTTTGAAGAGGACAAAAAGTATTCCAGAGTGTTCTTCCGAAGCGTCGATGATTCAATGTCGAATATAATCGAGAGAAATATTACGTTAAATAAAAATAGATATGAAAAATGCGAACTCCATACAGTTTATTTAAAAGAAAACACCAGAGACATTCAGAGTTCGATTAAAGTAATATTTTACTTTAATTTATTATTTTATGTATATAAAATTTACAGAATGATTAATACGTATTTTTTTTTATTAGTTTCATGTGAATTATACGCTCGTGTTAAAAGAGCCGGATTGGCCGCAACGAGGAGAACTATTATCAATGGACACTCTGCCGATATTAAACGTGTCTCAAGCCGTTTTGAAATTTGAAGCGAATTTATTGAGAGATTGCGGAGAAGACGATATATGCGATAGTGAAATGGATACTAAAGTCGCTTTGCAATTGCCTCACTCTGGTTAGCATATATTTATTTTCAGCAAACATAATAACGTTATATGATTTTTAATCGTATTTCTTTTTTGTAGAGGAGAGAAGAGATCTGTATACGTTGGCGTTGGGCATCGATAAAGAAATAAAATTGGACATAACGATTGAAAATTTCAGAGAATCGGCTTACGATCCTCAAATATATGTTTCGCATCATGGTGATATCAATTATATCGGTGTCGTTTCTCTGGTAAAAATATATTGAGATATTTCGTAGTATTTTACGTATTTTTGATCGTTAATTTTGTGTAATGCATTTCATCAAAAATATACACCTCGATTTTTTTAAAGATCTTCAATATCTATACTAGGTTTTTGCGGTAATGATGCTTGAAAACACGGGCTATTCCGTAAAAATGTAAAATTAGGTATCTAATGTACTAAAATGAAGTGAAACTGTCGAAATTGTTGCCAAATAGTGGGAAAACGTGAATTCCGGGAATGTTCGATAAAAGCATCGATGCATTCTTTATGATTCTAAGCTTAGTTAAGGATGATAAACATTGTTAACAAATAATTTGATACTTTTTCACAGTAGCTTATGCTCTAATTCAAACAGAAAGCTTGGAATGTATCTGTTGATGTTCTTTTCTATAAAAAACATTTTTTTCGCTTCTTGTTTTTAGTTCTTTTGAGTTGAGTTCAGTTTAATTAATCTATTTCTGTACATCTTTATGACTGACTTATAATTCTATAGCGAGTGGCGGATTTCCCCTTGGGGCCTGGGGCCTCATTAATTCAAGGGGCCTCAAAGTTCAACTCTCAAAACGATTTTTTTTCATAACAAAAATAATTAATACTTTAGCAGTATTCCCTAAATTGAATAGACAAAGGAATAACGCTAGCTATGGCATGTTTTTTAGGTGTCTACCCTAACCAGTGGCACGCCGACAGTATCCGACTCTTGTATGGAGAAAATCCTGTCTTATGAAAAAGAATTGGGAAATTTTATATTTATATTTAATAACATCCAATTTTTCACTTCTTGGAGCACTTAATCTTACACGCCTGTGTGCGCCGCACAATCTGGCCATATGGACAGCACGCCCCTGATCTAAACAATCATATTTCGAACCATATGCACCGACTGTTCCACAAACTATGATTCATGAATTCAGACGGATAGCTACCTTAACCACTTCACACTCGCGCGCTCACTGGTGAGCGCAAATCTTCTTTGGCGTTAGATTGTGCGCGATCACTTGGCGTTATGTCCACCCTCGTTCAACTTTGATATCTTCATATAGAAAAAACCTGGGATGCGTTCACACATTCTACTGATTTACGCGATGTTACTCGTGTCAAAAAAATCAATAAAAATAATCGATTTTTCTTGAAAAGAAACCGAGTGTGAAGTGGTTAAGGCTAAAGGATGTAAGGCATCGGGGCCCTTGACATACAGCCCTGCAGGGGGCCCCTGAATTTTTCTAAGAATAATATATTTGTAACATCGATATATTGATCATCGAGAATAATAAAATAAGAAGAAAGAGAATTAGCAAAAAAATTAAAAAGTTTAATTTTATTTTTCTTTCTATCTTTCTACATAAAGTGAAATTAATTATGTATCCAAAACATTGCAAACCTGAGTAAAAAAAAAAGTGTGTGCAGAATGCACGTTATAGGGTGTCAAAATATTTTGAGGGGGGGGGCCTCAAAATTGAATTGCGCTTCATCAAGTGCTAAATCCGCCATTGTCTTTAGCTTTACCCCAAATATAAATATCACATACAACGGATACAATTGGATTTTTTAAAACGTAAACTTATTCCGTGCCTTATCGATGATCTTTGAGCGATGAAAATAATTTTCTAACACTATCATTAATTCGTTAAGTGTCAGTTCTATAACATGATTATTTTAAAGCACTTTTAAACGCGAATTCGTTAACGTTCGAAGATGGAAGCGATCGTTCTATATTTATAACTTTATTAAATAAATTTTCAGGATAAATATGTGATATGTAACAAATTCAACGATACCATGGTCATCTGTTCGCTGGAAAATCCGTTCAAAAAAAATAAATCGTTATCGATCACGTTGAGATTCGATCCAAAATCATTAGGGGACCACGAGATGTCGTTTGAATTTTCAATCATGTCGAATACGACGTCCGTCGATAAGCGTAGGGATACGGCGCCGAAGAAAATTGAAGTTCGCGTCGAAAAGAACGCCGAAATATCCATTAAAGGGTAATTATCAATATCACAATTAATTAAAAATATTTATCTTTAAATGTTATTTATGATCGTATTGATTTTAGTTCGGCTCGTCCTGAACAAGTGTTTTACGGCGGCGCCGTTAAAGGCGAATCCGCAATGAAAGATCTGGACGATATAGGATCACGAGTCGTACATACGTACGAGGTATCGTATAATTTAATCAAAAGTATTTAAACGTACGGCTTTGTTATTAAAATCATTTTTTTTTTTCAATCAGGTGTTTAATTTAGGACCGTGGCGTATTAATTCCGTCGACGTAGTGATCGATTGGCCTCACCAGATAGCTAACAATAAAGAACAAGGAAAATGGTTGCTATACCTCGATAGATTGCCCACAGTAGAAGGTAATGAGAGATTATTGCGAGTGATTAACGAGATTACCGTTGTTATAATCGATATATTTTTATAAACGTTCAGGCGAAGCAGGAGACTGTTTTATGCAATCAGCTTCGGTGAATCCATTAAATTTGACATCCAAACATGAAACGAGCGAATCGACGGAATCAAATAGAAATGTAGATTCCAGCTTTAGCTCGCAAAGACGATCCAAAGATACGAAAGAATTTGTACGTACCAAACGAGAGATTGAATTGGCTGAGCCAGAATCACACTCAAGCTGCAATCCCGGCGATCTGGTAAATATTTTTTTTGTTCACATGCAATAACGTAATTAAATCCATCGTTATAATATTTTACGTTTATAGAATTGCATCAAACGAATGAAGCGCGATACCGAAATGATAGTTAAATCGGAAGCATACATAGATAACAATGGAACTAGACGCGAGATTGTAAATATGGTGAGTATTAGATTGTTCGAAAAGTAATCCATTATTTTTAATTTTTTGGGAAGGAAAACCCTTAAATAAAGGTTGATAATCGACCTAGTCTCGATACTTTTGCCCTCTTCCTCCTAGGGGAACTTTCATTTGCAAAGGTTCTTACCATGATAAAAGGATTGTTATTACGCAACAAGATTAATGCTAACTGTGACTCTAAAGAAAAAAAAAGCGAATTCTGAGACAAATCCACTCTCATTTGCCTGGACGTAAAGAGGGTAAAATCCGATACCAGCAATGGTGGAAGATATACGTCCAATGCCAGCAATGGCCAAGATAAGGAAACCTTCTTATAAAAACCGCATATCAAGGAGGGTTGGGCCACCACGATATGGACGTAAAAATGGAGTTCTCACTCCATTATGATAACAAATTAATTAAGAAATTAATAAAGTGATCTAAAATTCCTATTCCAATATATTGTTGGCAACAATCCCACACCACAGAACCCTTATACCCTGGGAAGGAAAACCCTAAGCTGATAAATGGTGTATCTTCATTTATTCCTTCTTTTTAAGGAGCTCTTTAACATGATGAAGGCAATTGTTATTGCGCAACATTGTCAATCTGTCACAAGCAGATAATGCCTAGAAGATGGGAACAAATACCGAGGCAAATACCCTCACATTTCCCTGGATATATTCGGGAGGGTAAAATCCGATACCACCAGTGGTAAAACCAGTGAAAACTCTTTACAAAAAATCGCATACCAAGACGGTTTAAGTCACCGCGAAATGAGCACAAAATGGTGGTCTTAGGTTCCCTTGGTGTCGACTACCATTCGAGAGTCTGGTATGGTACATACATTCAGCGAGTGGTGTCTCGTGGCTGGCAAATGATGATGATGATGATACACACATAATAATCTAAAATATAATTCCTAATACCCCCGTTGTTTATAATTAAGTCCCACCTCTCTGATAATTTTTCAATTACCTCAAATTCAAGATGATTTTTTTCGTCGTGAGGAAATACTTGGGACGTGTGTTGTCGTGTTGGAGTATAATCCCCGTTCTATTGAATAAATCTGGAAGTATGACTCTTTGAATTGATTTAATCATTCTAGTTCTTGACCATTAATATTTTAAAAGATCATCAAGATGCTGTACATATCGCACCAGATGTTTTATTGTCGTTAGAACCTGTTAATTAGGAAGGGGGTCTCCTTTTTTTTTGCCTCAACCGAAACTAGGCGGCTTTCCGCTTCGTCTTTCTCCAACCCGAAGCGAAAATCCGCCAGGGGACCCATTGGTTGTGTTAAATATAGCTTCTTTAAATGTAAATTCATTTACAAGAAATCGATTTGGTTTTTGACTACACTGAGGCGTAAATGTAAATGTAAGATGTAAATTTAAGACGTAAATGTAAGATGTAAATGTAGATGTAACCGTAAATGTAAATGTAAATGTAAATGCAGATTTTAGTAGGTTTACATCAAATGTGGATGATCATCCTGATTAAGGAGCATCCTGTAAATCATTATTGTCCGATTTGAATCAAAGAAACTTTCTGTCGAAACTCGTCCATAAGCTTTATTAATAACATTTATGGCCTTATTTGCGGTACTTAACTGCATACAATGTCTAACATATTGCTTTTGAGTTTCTCCATTTCATTCGTATTTATAAAACGGATTGTTACATCGAAAAGTAAAGCTAACGAACATTATAATAAAAAAAAATCTCAAAAAGATCTGCATTCTACCGTGTTTGAACTAAAACTGAATTCGAAAGACGTGTGCAACATAATGGATACCTTTACGAGCAACCTATTACTATCGTAGAATATAAGCATCGTCAAATTAACCGTTAATTTATTTCAGGATTGTGTCTTGGGTACGGCTAAATGCATCAGAATTGTTTGTAGAATATATAAATTGGGTCAGAATCAAGAGGCCACTATCAAAATCCACGGCCATCTATGGAATAGCTCGCTCGTGGAAGACTATTCCGGCGTGCAATACGTATCTGTGGCCAGTAACGCGAAATTGATATTCCCGAAACATCATAATATTCATCAGAAGAATACAGACGACGATAAGGCAACGGTAATAAATGCGTTCATAAGATTATTAATAAATGAATCGACGTTGTAATATTTATCGTTTTGTTTTCAGGTGCAAACGAGAGCTTATCCGAATCTAGCCATTCAGGGAAAGAAAGATATCATGTGGTGGATAATCTTATCGGCAATAATCGGAATATTGCTCTTGATAGCTCTCATACTGATATTATGGAAATGTGGCTTCTTTAAACGGAGAAGAATAGACAATACACTGTCCGGTAATATCGAGAAGCAGCCCGAAAGCAGTCCGTTCTTGAAACCTCACGGCTAGAGCCGTACATTATCGAAGATGTGTCTTTATAGCGATACCTCGTTTAACGAAGTACTTAGATGCGTTTTAGGATTTAACTTTGTTAATTAAAAAAAAAGAATAAGATTGAAGATAAAAGCAACACGGAAATTACGATACGTTCATACACATGTGCTTTTTCTCGATTTTGCACAGAATTTCGTTTCGTATTAAATTTGTCAAATCACATTTTCACGAATGATGATGGTATTTAGAACTTGTAAACTAGTTACACGTCTTTAGAGAAACTACGACAGTTAATTATAAGTAACAAATCGATTATTTTAAATATCATGGACCAAAACGTGAAACAATTAAGTGAAGCTAAAAGTTATGTCGTGTAATATTTTGAACCTTTGTTACATATCGTCGTTTGAATTGTGAATATTAGCCGTGGAAATGCTTGACATCCTTCGATGTGATAATACTCGATCGTATCTGACGATTAAAATTCAGCATATCTCTCATTTTAAATTCATTTCAAGTAATCATTAGTGATCGCTATCGTTTCTGATATTCGTGAACGGATAAAAATACTCCCGCACATGTACTTGGATTGGCCGAGGGACACTTGCTTCTTTTTTTTGAACTCCAAACAATAAAATTTAATAATATTTCAAGATAAATTCAGCCATAAACTTGTATTCCAAAGAATATTCTAGAAATATCCATTTTGTCCGAAAGACAAAATGGTCGGGATTACAAGTTTCCTATGCGGGCCTGAAAATCGGAGAATAAGCCATCCCGGGCTTCTTACAAGGGTCTTGTGCAGACGTTATTGCTCGATTGGGGCCTTGTATTACTTAAATAAATCAGGGTTTTTGATTAAGATGGCACTCGAAGGGGTAATAAGACAATGGAGTGGAACATCTGGGCACCATTCTTAATAAATCGGTACAGCTTCTTGCCTATGTGGACGACGTAGACATTGTGGCCAGATCTCGGGCGGCTCTCGAGGATGTTTGCCAGCGAATAATGAGAATGACACATGATAAAATTCATGACGAACCTGAGAGTCGAAGAATACAGCTTTGAGGCCATCCAGGTATTCACATATCTCTGCTCACTCATTACAAAAAATAATGAATCAATTTGGAAGTTCGATGAAGGATTATGCTGATAAACCGGTGTTACTTTGGATTTCAACAACATCTACAGTCGAGATTCCTTTCAAGGAAGATTAAAGTCAAGCTCTAAATGACACGCCTTCCTGTCCCTGGAGGAAAAGAAGACCAAGGCTGAGGTGCTTGGACTGTGTACACTAATACAGAAAACACACACCAAACCATCTCCAACGGAGGCCCACACTTCGGTCAACCAGGGGAAGAGAGGACCCCGTAGTGGTCGGGAGCAACCACACACCACGCCCAGCAAGTACTGGGCCACATGAGGCCCTGTTTATCAGTGACGAAGCGCACGGTCGATTCTCTTCCTGCCCTTCTCCAGCCCCGCACAACGAAGATTGCGATAGGGCTGAATTGTGCGGGATTGCCACTTCCCCACACTCTATCGCTTAATCTAAAGCCCGGGAAGTACCCGCATGCCCCGTCATAGCTAAGATTTCTTCAAATGTTTCATCAGCAATGAGACTACTGGATTCCCATCAGACAATGCTACCAGCCCCTTTAATCATATAGACAGCTGGAAGTTCGACTGGGAGTCAATTGCTCCTCCAAGGCAACGGGTGACTACATGGAATTCCGTCGCCGAGGAGGAACCCAAGGCCGTTGGGGTAACCACTTCCGTCAGTTGGGGATTCCGCCAAAGACCCCTCTCTTAGTTTCGGAGGACGGAAAAACCGTGGTGAAACTCGTGGGTGCTTCCCGGAGCGCGGCCCCTACTGGCTCCCGTTCCTCCTACTCGCCCTCAGCACCACGAGGAGGTCAGGAGGGACCATTAGCTGAGGTTCGACTGTGTACAGTGGGACTCTGCATTATTGAAACTAACCGGAAGATGGAGCGACATGGCGGCAGACCTGATAAAATAGAGAAGTGTGTTGGATGAGGCCAAGGCTCTACAATAGGGCTGTTGCGTCTATGATGATGATGATTTTTGATTTGATTTAAACGGCCTCTTAATCTAATGTGGGTCTTTGCCATCTGAAGGACGCTACCTGATCTCCGCTAGTCCTCCCAAGCTTCAGTAGGTACGTGTCTTGCTCAACTCTATGGCCAGGGTTGCGATAGTTGTCCTTCAAGTTGTCGAGGCTCTTCGAATACAGGGCAGGTAAGCCCAGGAGCTGAGCTATTAATGCGCGGATTGTGACAATAATAATCGGACGAGGGTAAGGATGATTTCCTAAGGTCTGATCAGGAATCGGCATGGATAGCGCCCTGGGCTCCTCATAATTCAGTAGAATCTACGGAATTATCATTGCACTCCACCGTGATTGCAATCACCTCACCAAATCAATATCTTCCCTCCACTTCTTTGGAACGGACATGATCGACATATAAAACTGCACTATTAATGATTAAAATCAACATAATTATCAAGTCAAAGTCGGATAGTTCTTTCGTCGAGTGTCTCATATCTAAGAAATGGTCAAAAAACGACATGTCTTTTAGCTCTAACTAATAATTCTTTTCGAAATGCTTTATTTCAGACGTTTCTACATTCATGTAATTCAATATATTAACAATACTGACGCTTAATGTGGACTGAAATATATATATAGAGTCATAATAAAGCCTTAATGTGATATCGTGTGCATTTTATGAAAATTGTTAAAAAATATTTACACAGTACTATTGATATGTATTATTTAAAAGGTTTATTAACGATGATTTTAATAAAAAGGATAGCGAAAACCGATATTTTATTTAGATAAACCGTGGGAAACAAATCGTCGCTACTCCTGCTATTTATTAAATCGGAGTATAAATAAATTTTACAATAAATAAAACCGAAACATATGTTTTAAGTGAATAATAGATAAGTATTATGTATAGTTATACAATTAATGTACAAAAATGTAATGGTCGTATTCTTAATGCGTAATTTTACAACTGCTAAGCGGTTGCGGATTACTCGGATTAAATATAATCACTGCCTTTAAATATAGGAAAGGATGTTTATTATATATATATATAAGTCACGAGCGACGGAAGCGAAATGCAACGGAACCACCGATCTATTTTTTAGCCGAGTAAATTCTAAGAATAATCGATGGATCGAGGTTCTACAGTATATGAATAATTAAATCTTTTCGTAGCTTAGGCTAGCCTTAACTATATATATAATATATTAATTACGTTGTATGTAATAAACCAGATAATTAGAGCACTTAGTGCTATATTTAGTTATAATCATAATTAGTATTTACGTCGGAATCTTTTTTATACACACTTTTCGCTTGATAGATCTAAAGATTAATCCGGAACGTATCTACCGTGCTTAAAGAATATCCGCCGCGTATTGCACGGCAGCGACTGACATCGACAATCAACCAAAATGTACATGATTTATAATTTTCATTGCCTAACATATCGTACGAATATTTTTGTGTCCTTTGTAAAATATATTTAAATAAAATTGTATTTGAAATCAATCTAGCGTGTGATAATTTTGTTATATGTATGTGTACTTTTACTGTACTTTATTAATTTTATATTGACATGATGTATATATATATACTACTAATAAATAATTTATAATATCAGCTATGGAGCAATTTGCGTCGACAAATTGTTCCGTACCGTCCGCTGATCTTTGAAATAAATGTGTGTTTTATTCTCACCTCTCCGCACAAATCATACACATCACTGCGTTTATAAATAATTTATTATGTTAAGTAATGCGAATATAATGTCAATAAAATATATCGTCGCGTATAATCGATTTTATGTTCGATGCAATCTGACACTTCTAAAATGAAAAAAAAAAACAAATGAATGTCAAAAAATTGAATATTGATTAGTTTGGCCATAACGCACCGTTTTATGTACATCTTTTTTAGACGACCAACAGAATGTGCACACTTGATTCCTCGATCCCGTCGTATCGCATTCGGTTATCTGAGAGCACGGCTGATCTTCACTGCCTATCGCATAATAATATACGTATATTTAATTAATTATATAATTCGTATTAAATTGTCGATAATCATACCCGTTATTAAACTATTCGCTAGATGGCTGATGTAACTTCCGGCTAAGCGTAGCACTTCAATTTTGCTCAACTTGCGGTCCTTAGGCTCGGTGGGTATCAACGAACGGAGGGCGGTGAACGCAGAATTTACGCTGTAACGTTACAATGCATTAATATCGGCGTTTTTTTATTCATTTATCGTTGTGCTTACTTTTGAGTCCGATCTCTTTCTCTGGCGTTGGCTTGATTGCGTTGCTTTCCTGTGAATTCACCTCCGTAGCCGTCGTAGTCGGATATCAAGTCGTTCACCGACGATGTAACGTCTCTGTTCTGATATTTGTCCGAGATGAAATAATTGTTGTTGGTAACGTTGTCGTGCAAATTGTACGAAAAATAATCCATTTTTATTTGCGGATTTTTTTTTACACTGGCAATACTGACATTTAAAATGTGATCGGTGGATTGTTTCGAAAATTTTGTATTTTTACTGGTGATACAGAGACCCGCTAATCACCCCAACGAACTGTAACAAACTAATAAACTCTCTAACGTGCATACATTTAAGTAAAGCAAATACAGGGCCGGATTTTACTGAATAAAAGATTAAAAAAATTATATACACTTATGAGAGCTCTTTTTGCGATGTTTGAAGCACTTTTGGAACGCAATGTTATGTTATGGCGTTTAGTTCTTTATCTTTATCTCCTCAATGCTGGCAAAGCGTCGTTCTTTCATGTGTATTTTCGTCTTCTAAAATAGGAAGATGTCGCAGAGGACCATGTCCGGCGAATACGGAGGCTGAGGCATCTTAAAGGCGTTGTTTTTGAACAAAAATCCATTGTATTTTTCGTCTTTTTCGACTGTTTTAAATAAAATAATCATTTAATATGGCTACCAACATAACCTAAAAACATAATTGTTACAATTTGACTTATTAAAACAAATCTTGACGCATTAATTGACCGATTCGTGTCTGCCTCTTCACAATTCATTTGTCATCGTTTGTTGACTAACAAAACAGACACTGTTGTCGGGATCAGTACTTGCATCAAAAACAGTGGGATTCATTTATACTGCACACTCGGACATCATCAGATCATCATGTATTCATATAGCCAAACAATAATTCTATTATGTAGATATGATGATTGCGTAGAATCATATATATGTTAAAAAAATCTCTATTTCTAGCTGCATTTTTAGGGGATGCAATCATAACAGTATGCTCGATTAGAAACACATGTGTGAAATTATTATTTTCTCACCGACATTATGTTTAGACGATTCTCAATCTTCTTCGGCTCAATAAATCTATCATCGATCGCGAATGGATTCCGGCTATGTTTTGCAGTTGTTTCGTATCATTTGTCTTAATTGTTTTATTAATTTAATTAATGATGATGATGATAGCAAGTATCAGGCGACGAAATGTTGATGAATCATGTATTCGTTGATCTAAAAAGCAGATGGAAATTGTTCATTTTAATAAGTCCGATGATTAATGTCAATGATGTCTGCTGTGGGAATTGAGAGTGATCCTCCAACCAGCCGAATTCTGAGGGGACGTTTAATTTCATCAATATATTAAATTAACAGTGAGTGTGTACGTATATGTTAAACATAATCACAATAAATGCATGTTTTTATTTATTCAGTTAAATATGTAATGATCAATGAAGGAGATACATTTGAAAAATATGGTATAAAAGAAAGATTTCAATTTTATGTAGAGGAAAAAATAATAAAAAAATCCTCCCCGGCGGGGAATCGAACCCCGGTCTCCCGCGTGACAGGCGGGATACTGACCACTATACTACCGAGGACTATGTTAGTCATCCATAATAAACGTATTTAAATAATTTAAATTATATTAAAAATGTTTTATTTCGATATTGTTGGACTTCTTGAATAAGGACTGCTTATTTTCAGAGCTATGACACGGCATTTTTCTCTATTAATAAAAAAAATGTTCACATTTTTTTGAACTAATACATTCGTTACTAGTATATTCGCAACTCTGAATTAATTATTATTATCGATGAACTATTTTTATTATAATAAAAAATGAATACGAAAATATAATTTTAATAATTATACTAGTGACATCTATTAATAATAAGAAAAAAGCTATATATATATATTTTAAATTATTTTTGTAGTGAATCGATAGAGTACTTAGTTTTGGTTTAATTTTAAATACATTTATAAGAAAAGGCAGGGGCGGTTCATGACTAAAAACACGTCAGGGCATGATGCTATTGAAGTGCCCCACTTTTTTAAAAAAAATGAACTGTATATATTTCTGATATTCAAATTCCAGAAAAGAGAAATGCAAAATATAGTTGACAACGTTGACGGTGTCGTTTGTTTTTGAATCAAGTAGAACATATAGACCAGCGGGCATATACAGGTCTGCCCTAAATACAGTTTTACGCAGCAAACGAAAAGCGACCTTCTGTATACGGTAATACAGATTTTTCTCTTTACCTCCACTGACTGACAAACAACAACATTCGTTCGCAGAAAAGCTAGCGACCGTGAGACCAGGATTGACACAAGAATGCCTAAACACATACGAATACGGCCCTGTTCGCATATTTCAGCTAATTATTATTTTTTTGTCAACACGTTGCGGTCCGGAGGACTCGAAAACGCGTCCTCGCGGGTCAACGTAGAAGTACGGGGGACGCGTTTTCGAGATTATCAAAAAAAAATATATCTGATTTGTAATGGATAAAAATGTTATTTAAAAATATAACGTTGATCAGAGGAACGCTTAAGATTAGGAGTCGGCGAACTAAGGCCTGCCATCCTTTTTTATATTAACACATTGTGGTCCGGGTGACTCGAAAACGCGTCCTTGCGGGACAACGTAAGAGTTCTCAACATAAGAGTCCTCGGCGCTGATGATAAACCAAAATCATTTATATTTCATTGATACGCAGACCACACATAGAGAAGTTTTGAACTATAATTTTTTTACATAGAGATAACCTTTCTGAACACAACAAAAAAAAATATTGAAGTAACTGGTATCAGAGTTACATCGATTTAACTGAAGTACTTAACTTTTGCTATTTTTTTCGCGAAATCGCCCGGCCTAACGCAAAACTCGGCGCGGAACCCAGCGGACCGGAATGTGTTAAGATAAATGTGTGTGGGGCAGTGCCCAAGTTGCCCCAAAGGACGAGTCGCCCCTGAGTAGAAGTCTAGTCAGTTTTATAAATAATAAGCTGAAGAAACATCCATCTCTCTAGCTTTTTTTATTCCATTATACAATTAATAAAGCCAAGTAATCATATTATATATAGACAAATACAATGATTAACCTCAAAAATGTTTTGTAAAAATATTATTCTTCCTTTCGATAGATAGTATTATTATTTTATGAAGGGCATTTATTGATTATATTGTATGTGTGTATATATATGGCACCCAACGGTTCTTTTGCAGATTTTCTTCGTCTCACAATTAATGCATAAATCATTGAGATATTTGCCGAGATAAAGGCAAAACGACGACAGGCCCTGTGCACTAGCGGCGAGCCAATGATATACGCGTTCGCCGATACGAAATAAGAGCAATGCATGTAAATTGGATTTGTACAAGTTTTTATGGCATCAATGGCCATTGCATACCGGCGTGCCTACACAAATCATGGGATTGTCATGGAATTGGAGTAACCTCGCGTCCGTTTGATCTGTGGATGTGAACTTTTTTTTAAATATGGCCGCCATAAATCGCATCTGACGCTAATGGCTTTCATACATCAGCGGATCGCAGCTGGAGCCGTTCTTCGAATGCCACGGGCGCGAAGACTCCGAAAGAAAAAGCGATTGAATCCGCAAAGGCTCTATGAAAGACTGTGCGACATAACCTCAAAATCAAAATGGCCGAAAAAATTAAAACAAATGAATTACAAAACCGCCATCTTGTTTTTTCGATAATCGCCATCTTGATAATGCACATTGCGCAATTATGGATTAAATAATTGGATTTTATTCTGAGCAGGTATCGATATATGAATCTAGGGTAACTATAGTATGTTTTTTTCAAAAATCCGATCGTTTGACCATGTGAATATTTTAATGACAATGTGGAATAATATAAACTAATCGCCTATAGCCGGTAATATTGCTGTCAGTTCAATTACACTATCGATAATAATAATAATTCCGCCTCGACAATCGTGAACACCGACAATTGCGCCCGGGACACACGTGAAAGACGACATATCCAAAAATACATATACAGTTAAACCCCCATTAACACTAAAATCGGGACCGCGTAAATTGGAGTCGTGTTATTGGGGGTATAGCCTAGCGCGTGTCGAATACACAGACGCTACCAACGTTTGACTGTATGCACCGCACAGACGGCCGCCCGTCTGTGTGTGTGCAGTCGAACCCGTGTCAAATGAATAGTCGGCCTTATATGTATTCGTCGACCGTCCGGCGTGAATGCGACCGTGCAAGTTGGGGTATAGGCGGCGAATATTTCATTCCATTGTACACTGAAAAAATAAATATATTAATATCATCATCATCGTTTGTCAGCGACGAGGCACTCACTCGCTCAGTGAGTGCCTCGTGGCGAGTCAGTCGAGGCCAAGGGAGTCGGGTCTCACAATGGCCTGAGGACTTTTATAAAGAGGTTTCCTTATCTTGGCCATTACTAGCATTGAATGTGTATCTTCTACCATTGCTGGTATCGGATTTTACCGTCCTTACTGTACCCAGAGGCAAGTGGCAGGGGGTTTGCATCAGTATTCGCTTTCTTCTTCTCTAGGGGTTCTGGCGTGACAAAACACAACTAGCAATAATCTTATTACGTAATAGCGATCATTTCATCATGGTAAGGAGAGGTCTACTTAGTAAGAAGGATCGCAAAAGTATCGACTTTCATTTTAAGGTTTTCCTTCTCATGTTGTACTGGTTCTAAGGGTGAGAAAAGAGATATTACAATTAAAAATAAAATCAGAGTAGTAATGGATGTCGACTTTTGATTACTAATTTGTATCGATTTATAAAAATAAAAATAAGTGTTGCTCAAAGTGTTAATTTCTTTATTTATATTAACAAAAGGAATGGTATTACCTTTGATGTTACTTCAGAGAATTAGAATATAGTTTGAGGATCTCGCTACCAGAAAAATACGAGATCGATCCGAATTGAGAATTAGGAGTAATAATTTCTCTTCAATTGTGTATCCAACTTAGGTCTGAAGCTCTGAGATAACTCCAGAATGAGTATTAACACGTTCTAGCGGCCTAATATGTTACTGCAGGATGATCTTATGAATTGTAATCAGGCGCCCTCATTGTGCGCCAAGGCTAGATTGTGCGGCGCACACAGGCGCCGAAAAATTGGCGCACCAAGAGGTAAAATTTAAAAATATAAAAAAAAATAATTCAATTAAATAATTGAAATTTCTTGTAACCGACATTAAATCATATATATTATATATTATAATAAGTGATTGCCGGTAGTTTGTCTTTCAAAGCACACTAATTGAAGTTCTGCACACAGGCGCCGGATACTCTCGAGACGCTACTGATTCTAATGAGTAAATACGTCCAGAAATAATCAGAAATAAGATGATATTTGGCTCCAAACGCACACGATTGACTATTTTTGACTTTTGGGGTAATTTTTTTATAAAATGCTTCTTCTTATTCTTAAGGCGCCTTGTCCGTTTTAATACGGATGAGATCTACTGATTCTTGTATTTTCTCTATACATTGATTGATTTTTAGCGAGCTGGAACAATTCTGGAAAGTTTCTTTCTTCTCAGCCACCGTTTAACTTCCTCATTTATCTGCATGATGGTCTGCAGAAGGCGATACGTCAGTCCACCAATAATGTGTACTTGATTTTACAGGTTTTTACGGTATTTAGAAGCTCCAGAATTGTTCTAGCTCGCCAAAAACAGACATTTATATGGAGAAATAACAAGGACGTGCAGATCGCATACGTCCGAAAAGGGGCGCGCCATCGTTATGCCCAGATTGTGCGGTGCACACAGCCGCCGGGGCGCCAAGAGGGTAACATTTCTCAAAATTTACATTAAATAATATGATTTATGGTTATAGTTTTATATATACTTGATACTAATATTGATAGAACGTACTAAATGAAGAAAGTCTCTTGAAAATATATATGAAAGTAAGTCATATATTCATTCTCTTCAATTTATTTATCTTTTGGCGCCGATATGACTCTGTTTACGTTAGTCACGCCCGCTATCGTCGGCACCGAAGTCATTGAAATAGTTATTGCTTATGTTAAACACGGATTCAACTGCCTTCTTCTGCGAAAATCGATGCCTTCGAGCTTCAAAAGTGCATCACACAAATTGAAAACGAGAACGTCACGCACAGCATGATTCATTTTTTAATATTGATCTAAATTTTAATCAATACGAAGGCCGATCATTCTATATATGGTCATAGATACTTTAAGGCCACACTTCGTTACGTGGAATTGAAAAGAAATACGTGATTAATTGATCAATGCTCTTTTTTACATTGATTTCAAAACTATATGGAACAACACAGATGTGTTTATAAATAAGCGATGAGGTTTTTGAGATTCTTGAGACTATGACTGTGCATCAATCACGACGCACACGTATGTGTCGTGTGCAAAATTATTGCAATATAAATAACATTAAACGGTTTTATAGGACAAATGTTTGATGGATGCGAAGGACGAGGGTACAATTTTGTGATTCGCGCGATTCCGCACGGTCCACTGTGCCGCGATCGACAAACAACCAGTTACAGAAGCTATAAAATCCAGAGAATGGCATGTTAAATTGTACGATAGCCATCGCCGAGGGGTATCGCATAAAACAAACGAGATGTGTGGGTCGAGGAAGGTCCAAGGTATCGACAAGCACCTGTGCAAGAATGTAAACCATTCCTAGCGTTTTGCAGATAGTTTTCATTGAAAATTTTCCTAGAAAGTTCATATATCACAGCTTCCAAAAGACCACATATATTATATTACATAATTGCGAGAGATGGACGTTGAAGACTTCATGGA
>JAGXCT010035187.1:0-23772 GCA_022495035.1 Philopotamus ludificatus
TGGTGGCAGCGGTGGGATACCTTTTCGGTACTACTGTCGCGCGCCCGCCTTAACATAAAGATAGGATAACACTTTTCTTCTTCTTCAGGTCATGTATCTGTTATTTCTCCATATAAATGTCTGTTTTTGGGGAGCTGCAACAATTCTGGAGCTTCTAATCCTGTCCAGTTGAATACGAATACGTCGTGGCTCCACGAATATTGTGCAGCCACGACAGCTTCTTTCTTCCCAACCACCGTTTACCATTTACTTTTCCTTCCATGATGGTCTGCAGAAGGCGAAACTCTGGTACACGATAAATATATCCAAAGTACTCAATTTGATGTGTTTCGAGAGTGTGTCCAGAGCCTTTACGTGTTCTGTCCATAGAATCTTCAAAATTCTTCGGTAGCACCAGACTTCAAATGCTTCCAGCAACGTCCATGCCTTGCAACCATATAGAAGTTCCGCATGTAGCATCTCAGAGTTCGGAGATGGATTTTCAATGAGTCAGCTATCTCAATTCTGACATTGATTTCCTCTTCCGAACTTACATTTGAACTGATATAGAGCACCCAGGTATTTATATTGTTGGTAAATTCATAATGTAAAATACTAGGGGTCTAAGAACTCCTTGCTTATAACCATAGCTCTGGTTTTTAAACCTTTCCACTCCGTCGGCCAGACGTATTGGCCCAAAAGATTTTTTAGCAAACAACTTGAATCAAGTTCTTTTTTTTTTTTTTTGAGTCGTGAAGCGATAACATATATTTTTGTAGAAGATATGAATCCACTTTCCTTCATTACTGAGGAACGTGACCATGACCCTTATGGAGGACCATGGTTTTCATGGGAATATATAGTGCGGTGGTTTTTTATACTGAAGAGTACTGCTGCCCAGCTTATATTTTTGACAATTTATTTCTTGTGAAATGAAGGTCGTCAGCCTACCGTCATTCAGAATTCCTCGGAATGGTCACCCATCTGAGTACTATCTGCGCTCAGTAGCGGTTAACTTAATAATAATAATTAAGTGGCCCCTGACCCAAAACAAGTCCCTGCCACCTGAAGGGTATTACGCCATCTTTGCTGGTCCTGGGCCTCCTCCATCTATCGCCCAAGCCCCAACAGAGACGCATCCGCCTCAACCCTGTCTCTCCACCGAAGTCAATGGGGCCTATAGTTCAGGAGCAGCCTATCGCTGCCCATTCGGGCTACATGACCTGCCCAACCTAGGCGTTGCGTGCGAATGTATGAGGACACTGGTATATCCCCATACATGGCCATGACCTTGGTATTGGAACGCATGTCTCTATATCCGGGACTAGCCTCGTCCGGATGCGGTCCGAAGATCCGTCTTAAAACTTTTCTCTCGAACCGATTCTTAAGACGATGCATGTCCCGGCTTGCTAGGGACCATGACCCACACGCATAGATTACCACCGGGCGAATGATAGTTTTATAGATTCTTAGTTTATTTCGCCTCGAGATTATATTAATTTTACAATGGCAATGTGTTGCATTGAAATTTAGTTCTAGAAATATTTGCATGGACGTAATTATAAGGCTACGGGTAGGATTAGCGAGGAATAGTCTATCATCAGCTGTTTCCTGTAATTGTATCGACATGATACAATTACAGCAAATATGTTACAAGAAGAGTATTATTTGTTAAATAAAAAACATTAACGTTAAATAAAACAATAATTATTTATGACTTGACCTAATAGCTTTTTGTGCCGCATTAATTTTTATAAATCATATGTGCGTTTGTTGATGAAATATTTTATATACAGTGGAATCCCGATTTTACGTGCCCGGAATTCACGTTTTCTCTCGATTTGCATATAATTTTTGTGATTTCGTAACAACTAATACCCATTTTTATGTTTTATTCCCAACAATTTATGTCTGAAATATATTAAAATGTGTGTGCATTTTTGTTAATACACATGTCAAGACTTCAGTAAATTGAAAGCCTCAAAAGCTAATTACTAGCATTGAAGATGTACAGGACGAAACCTTTGAATTAATTTATAGCATCAGAAGAGCTTTATGTAAACAACCAAAAAATATATAGCAAACTGATTTGCCCGATCTACTAAAAAATATTAAAACCCCCAATCAACGTTTTCCCTCTAATAACATTTATTTTTTTATCTAACCCTTTATAAAACATAAAATCTGGGTTTCTCTGTACTTTTTGTAAATGAAAGTGTTTTAAATTAATTAACTACGACATAATTTAAAATATCTTCCATTTTTACACGATAATCGTAACGTATATTCCATGTAAAAAGAGAAGTGTGCGTATATTAAAAAAAAGCCAATTAGATGAAGGACGGATTACGAATAATAAAAGCAACTATTTCGCATGCCTAAACTATGTCAATGCGAAATTATGGGAACAGAAAAGCGTTTCAGTGCAATCGTCCCTCACCTAATCTCCCTAACGGGCGGTGATATCGTATTAGTTTCCGAATTTGATTGTTGTCGATCGTCGGATTTGCTTTTTCCAAACAACGATGAAAACCAATTGCTTCCATCGCTTACGGACGAATTACTGAAAATATTCACGCGCATTAAATGTGCCCTACACAAGCAAGCGACCAATAGATGAAAGTTAAGAGCGGCCAAACCCATTACCTAATTTCACGTTGTCCGTTCAAGCAGGTCTTGAATCTTGGTTGAATGTACGACCATGCTCCTTGGTTCTTGTGCTCTTCTTGTCCCCATACTAACTTGGCATTGGGATATTTCTCGCACTCCTTCTTTACTAAATCGTATGGGAATGGACTTATTTGCTCCATTCGGACGATTGCGATTTTGTCGTCTAGATTCTTTCCGGCGCGAGCCTTGCGCATGTCGTAGAACACTTTGCCAGTACAGAAGATGATCTTCTCGACACCGCTGGGATTTTGCGATACCGGTCCATCGTCGGGAATAATTCTGTAATTAATACATAATTAAAATATAGCAATAACTGAAAAGGATCAATAAAATTACCTTAAGAAATTGGTGCCCTCCTTCATTAGATCAAATGAAGACTTGGCCTCGGGATGCCTGAGTAATGATTTAGGCGTCATGATGACCAAAGGTTTGCGGAAAGGTAAGGCGATCTGTCGTCGAAGAATATGGAAGTAATTAGCTGGCGTGGTGCAATTGGCGACGATCCAGTTAGCATCGTGAAGTTGTCTCACTGTAAAAATAATATACTGAATTATAAATGTTAAAACAAATGAACGTGTTATGAAGTTTAAAATTTTCATGACATATACATATACAGAGTGGGACAAAAAGATTTCACATATTAAGTAATGCGGAAACAAATGGATTTTTTTATTGTGACAAACAGTTTATTTAAACAAAAACTGTATAATATTATTATGTCGCTTTCTATAATCTTCCTTCGTGTGTCCTGCGTAATTCTGGGTGCGTGTGGTCTTTTATTATCATTCTAGAGAATACATTTATAATTGTTCCCTAGAACTGATAGGTAATTCATAGTGAATTATTCCCAAAACATCCTGACAAATACAAAAAAAACCTTTTTCAGTCAGTGAACGTCCAGGGGTACCTGGTTCATAAAAGTAATTGTTCTTTTCTCGTCGCATTGATTCTTAAGGTTGGGGTCATGAAAATGTTTGGGAGGTCGTAAAAATATTGAATTTAAATTAAACCCCCCCATTCCGAGATATTTTTCTATACATACTCATTCTTCAGGGGTTTCCTTTGAAATTTTTAAGTACAAAAGATAAATGCTGAGGGTCCACTGTTTATCCCCAGTAACAATCCTTCTAAGAAACAGATCAGTTTTTTAGCACCTAAATGCTTCGTCTATTTTTTTCCGAGCCTCTTAAATTTACCCTTTAGTGTTGACTCTATGGATAACAGAGATCTGACAGTTCCTTGACTATTTTATGTGAGTCTGACTTCATTAATGAGTTTCTTAAAAAGGGTACTCAAAGAATACCCTTTTTAAGAAAATTCTGCCCCAAATTTATCTATGACCACTAAGTTAGGCTAGAGAAGTTTGAGGTTAGCAAGATTGGATTCCTCCTAAGGTTGACAGAATTAGATTTCTCCTGAAGTTGACAGAACTGTATTTCTCCTGAGGTTGGCAGAATTGGATTTCCCCTAAGATTGGCTGAACTGGATTTCTTCTGAGGTTGGCAGGATTGGATTTCCCTTAAGATTGGCTGAACTGGATATCTTCTGAGGTTGGCAGGATTAGATTTCCCCTGAGATTGGCTGAAATAGATTTCCCAGAGGTTTACAGGACTAGATTTTTCCTGTAGTTGGCAGAACTGGATTTTTCCCAAGGTTAGCAGAACTAGAATTCTCTTGAGGTTGGCAGGACTTGATTCATCCTAAGGATAGAAGAACTGAATTCCTCTTAAGGTTGGCGGAATTAGATTATTCCTGAGATTGAAAGAACTGGATTCTGGAACTGGTATTGTAGGGTGTAGCAAAATATTTTGAGGGGGGCTCCCAAGTGCTAAATCCGCTACTGATCTCAAACCATATTTCCGGTATATTTAAATTTTTAATTCATGCACCTTTTAAAAAATACAGATTCCCATGTATTATTTTAGTTTCAATTAAACTCTGATATTTGATAAATTTATAAGCATCTTATAATAATTTTTTACATGACAACAAACATATTATGACGAATGAATTACCTGAAAACTCCTCTTTAGGAATGCACACCAATGTTAGCGGATCAAGTTATAATGTTATTAGAAAAAATGAAATGATTAATGTGGTGTGAATTTCAGCTGACTATCGTATCATGAAAAATAAATTACAAAGGGATTATCATTACTCACGCTATTGTAGAAAAAGAGTATGGCATATTAAAAATATATGTATCGATAAGAATACGGGAGTGAATAAGAAAAAAATTAGTATATATTGGATATGAATAATAGTTAACGGTATCGCATACCTTCGAATTCTTCGCTCTCTGGTGGATAATAATCGGGATCGTCAGCAGACATTTGGAGGAATCTTTCCAAACGTGCCGAAGAGTGTTCAGGTCCCTGAATAAAATCAATCATGAATACAACTGATGAAAATTAGATTAATATAGATTGTTCGATGATACCGACCATTCCTTCTAATCCGTGAGGTTGCAACATGACCAGACCGGATTGACGCACCCACTTTGCTTGTCCGCTGGATATGAATTGATCAATAATACATTGAGCTGTATTATTGAAATCACCGAACTGAGCTTCCCATAATACCAATGCATTAGGGTTTGTCATCGAATAGCCGAGCTCAAATCCGAGGACACCTATTCGTATATAAATTATTGTTAAATCGTATTAATTTGAATAAAATAAATAATTCAAATATATACCGTATTCAGAGAGTGAGCTGTTGCAGACGGTGTAAGGTGCCTGATCGGGATACAGATGGCACAATGGGCGATACGTAGCCTTATCAACAGTTTGATGATGAAGCACATGATGTCTTAAAAAAAACACAATAATTAACAACATAAATAAGTACTATGAGCAATAATGAAATATATATCTACCTGTGAGAGAACGTTCCACGCTCCACATCTTGTCCAGACAGACGGACATGTACGCCTTCCTTCAACAATGAACCGAAAGCCATAGCTTCACCGAGAGCCCAATCAGCAGTGCGAGCTTCCACCATGTCCATACGGGACTTCAAGATACGCCCGATACCTTTGTGAATTTCAAACTCGGCAGCATTCGGCGGCGGAGAGCTGAATCTCTTTCCGATGTGTACTAAGGTCTCTTCGAGAACACCAGTGCAAGACGACTATAAAATCACAATAAAAATAAATCTACGGACGTTCACATATATAATAAATTAAAATTTTATTAATTACCTTAAGTGGGTCCTTTCCCTCGAAAAATCCGGACCACGGTGAATCGAGCCAATCTTTGTACTTGATGTGGGTTTCTTGCTTAGCTTGATTGTATGCGTCCTCACAGATTTTCTCGTATTTATCGCGGACATCCTTGACCTCCTCGGCAGTAACTGTACCTTCCTTGATCAATTGATCGCCGTATATGTCCAATACTAGAATATAATATTTATTATTACTATAACATCAGTTTTAATTTTTAATTAATTTATTTTTATTACCTGGTTTAGTGTTCCTAATCTTTCGGTACATGAGCGGTTGCGTGAACATTGGTTCATCAATTTCATTGTGACCGTTACGTCTGTAAGACACAATGTCGATTACCACGTCCTTGTGGAAGGTGGCGCGCCACTCGGCGGCAATATTGCAAACGTGCATGACCGCTTCGGGATTATCGCCGTTGACGTGGAATATCGGCGCGTTGACGACACGTGCCACATCTGTAACATGATCAAACGTGTGTTTCAGAACATTGTGCGTTCATAATTAAAACAGCTAAGAATTACATTGCGATTACACTTTATATTATCCATTGCAATGTTTGGGAATTAGTCACAACCGTACAACATTAGGCTGCGATATAATAATTCATAGGTACCTACAAAAAAATACAATGAAAAATGCAAAGTGCATGCAATTAAATTGTGTATAAAAAAAAAACTGCCGAAATTAAATATTTGCATACCTGTGCAATAGGCTGAGGACCTGGAATGCCTAGGATCTGTGGTGAAACCGATTTGATTATTAGCGACGATATGAATAGTGCCGTGCGTTGTGTAATCGGGAAGATCGGACAAATGCATAGTCTCAAATACGACTCCCTGTCCGGCGAATGCGGCATCACCGTGAAGAAGAATAGACATGACCTGAAAAAATCAATAACGTTATTGATTTTGTTTAAAAAAAAATTATACTATAATTAAACTCGATGTACCTTTTTGCCTTCTCCGTCGCCTCTGTAAAACTGCTCAGCTCTGGTCTTTCCTTGTACGACTGGATCTACGGCTTCCAAATGAGATGGATTGGCGCAGACAGCTAGACGAATGTTCTTGTTTGTGACACGGTTAAGACGCTCGATGTATGTACCTAAATGATATTTTACATCACCGGAACCCTGCAGCGATCAAATTAAACGATGTAATAACAAACACGGAATGATAATCGATTGTAATAATATTATACAAACATCATCGGCAGCTTCGAGACCAGCAAATTGGGTGAAGAGTTGAGGAAGAGGTTTACGGCATACATTAGCTAACACGTTCAAACGACCTGTTGATGAAAATATGAATATTATATCGGAAAACTCATCAATTTCTTACTATTAAGCCAAGTCGCATACAACTTCCGTTTTACTTAAAATAAATTAACAAAGACTAAAAGATTAAAGACTTGAGAAAGACTAAAAGAGGCGTATAAAATGGAGTAGAACCTTCGATTTTTTTTAAAAGTCTGAATAAGACTCTTGCCTTGGAGATAGGATCGCTGGATCCTTTCACTTCAAGTGATTAATCCGGATAAAAACAACTTAATGTCAACAACAATTAAAACTAAATGTTAATTAAAAAATGTTTCTACTACATTATTAGAATATAAAATTTACCGTTCAGTGCATTTTGCACTGAACGCAACTCGTCGGGTCCGGAGAGTAGAGAGGGAATGATAGAGCTGACCAGGAAAGGTCCAAAATTATAGCTATTTTCGACTAATGTGATCAATTTTAGAGGATTGATAATTTTTATTATGAATTTTCTTATGGCGCTTGTAGTGGAACAATTCAAAGCCATGGCTTGTAGGTAACAATCGATTAAATAAAGTAGCTAAGCCGTGACTTAGCTAAGATAGTATCCGGATAGGTTAATTTTCCGGAATCTATGAATTCAGGGAATTCTATATGACACTGGCCAGAGAGAATCTAGTAAGAGAGACTGCATTATTAAAATCTTTATCGAACCTTTATATGAGTGGCCCCCTTGGAGTTTGGGGGATGGAATAACCCTTGATAATGCCACGTGCATAATTAATCGAATCATGCCTTTGCGTAAATATCTTTTTTGACCAGGTTAGGGTTCTTTAATTGTTTTTTCCGATAAAATTTTTCTTCATACGTTATCATTTAGTCGGAAAAGATTGTTATTTTCAATTGAGGAGACTTATTTCAATACTCACTCATAAAATAGAGGATAAATCTTTAGTGACATAATAATTATGATTTAATGGAAATCGTATAATCGATGCTAAACGTAAGCATATATTTGAATAAACACCTCTGTGCGGCATTCCCATTACAATCGATTCAACGCCGAGTTTCGTGGATACATCAATGACTTGCTTCATAGCGGGGATGAGAATTTCGCATCCCTCGAGGCCGAATCGTTTTTCAGATGACCATTTCTTTGCGAGGAATCCTTCAAATCTATAACACAAAATAAATAACGTACATAAAGATTATTTTGAATAATACACAGGATTTTAAAGTATACGCTTACCCTGTGGCTCTGGTGATACGAGCTAATATGAGACGTTTTTGATCGGCGCTCATCGCAGTAACTCCGGGAGTTTCCAAACGTTGCCTGATCCAGTTGCATTGTTCCAGCGAGTTGATGAACATGAACTCTACGCCGATATTATTACAATACGCATTTTCCAATCGGTTCAAAATTTCTCTAAAAATGATCAATAATTAATAAAAAATAAATAATAACCATCGAATGATTTTAGAATGTTTTATTACCTCAGAGGCAATGCTTTGTCCTTGTCGCCACCGATAAAAGTGGTCGACGGCAGTTTAAAAACTCTATCCATATCGGCCTCCTCTAATGATCGGAAAAAAGCAACAATCAATGGAAATCCATAAAGCGTATAGATACAATTGCGTATTATTCTAAAGTATCTCAAAACAAACTAATTTTTTAATTGATGGTTGTGAATGTTTAACATATTCGTTTTTTTCCAATTAATTTCAAAAGTATATACTCTTGTTTTTTTTCAATCTACACTTACTTGATTCATCCGCTTCACGATCGCTGTGTAATATTAAAATAAAAAAACAAAAATTTCCTACTAAAAACTACTATGTATATATAAACTTTCACATAAGCAAATAAAATAAAGATACAGAAGAAGGATACAAACTGTAATAAAGGCATAAAAATAAAGCAATATAGAATACTTACAATTCAAAGTAAGAATATATATAGTATTAGTATAAAGCTGTGTTTTTCAAATTTTAATATGCATAAATATTTATTGATTTTTGTATTTATTATACAAATATTTAATAGTGCATATTAAATTAAAGAAACACCCATTGATATAAAGAGTAAATATAGCTATGGATGAAATTATAATGATGTTTAAAGAGATGAAATGATGAGGTGGAATTTTTTTAAAATAAATAAAATTATTCGATAGATCAGGATCAATGCCAGCTAGCTATCCTTCACCAAATTATTATGTATTAGTAGCGTTATATGCTCGTTAAATATTAGTCTATGGAAAATTATATTTCATATATAAATATTTAGAAACCAATCGACAATTAGATATATAGCTATGCACTTTATATATTACTGCATTAAGCGCCGTATACGTAATTTATACATAAACAATGAATGAATAGCATATTAGATATCTCCCATAAGAATCGGCAATAATTAATAATGATATAAGTTCGATAACTACGATGGCATGGATATATATATATTCCCATATATTATATTAATGCACAACCCGTGCTAATATTTAATTATATTTTTTTATATAAGGTGTATACCGAATCCCAACATTCGATAGAATTATTTAATTCATCTTACTGAAGGATTCGAGCCGTCGTAGGTGGAGCTCCATCTTATCTCCCTTAGTGGCTCGGTCTCCAAAACAAATAATAATGTTACTCAAGGGTATAATTAGGCAGAAATAAAATGTTAAAATAAATTCGGAAATCATTTTGAGATATGTGTTCTAACATGCGTAAAAAAACAATTTTCTTTTTAATAAACAGCGGCAAAAAATTGTATAACGTTAAATCAATATAATAAAATGCGGTTACTCATTCTGGACCTATTTGTATATATATATATTTAATTTTATTAAATCGAATAGTAGATATGAGAGATGTTATCAATGTGATATTATGGCAAGATGATCCGTATAATGGGACGGGTGATTAATTCTTACCGAAACGATAGCTCGAGTAGACAAGTTCCTGCGGCTGTCTATCGTCCAAGTCGGCGGCTGAAATATCCAATGGGTCTAGCTTGGCTATGTGATGGCCACGGATCTGTTTTTACGTTCTCGTATTATTATATGGTTAATTAAAAAAAAAATAGCAAATAAGCAAACATTTACGTAAAATGTTATGAAACATTTATACTTCAGAGTCAATGTTAATTTTCAATACAAATAATAAAACATCCATAGTGTTAACGTTTCTTAAGACACAAATTCATAAAATTACATATATAACATAATAAGAAGTACAAGTACGAGTAAATAGTGCTAATATAAACGATTTACTCTGAAAGAAAATTTAAATGTATATGATACAAGACAAAACATTTCAATATTCGTATTAAACACACATTTGTTAGTAGAATAAACATCCAACGATCGACTTGTCGTAAATCGTATATTAAATTAATATCAATCGTATTGACCTCTGTCGCCGAAAAACAGAGGTTAATACGTCATACCACTTAAATTTCGATTCATATTAAATAAATCGCAACACATTATATTTCAATCTAGCGAGAATCAATTGTTATTTTTCGGCGGGGCAACGAATCAAGGCATAATATACGACAATTGTTATTATTGTGTTGAATCGAAGACATGCACAGGCATAAGTTCGATCGTCAAAAATGCATCATATCATAAAACATATATTTCAATACGAAACGTTAGTATTTTATCATATTTTTCAAGTAATAATTTAGATAATACATTAAACGACAATTTAACAGCTGGATGGATGGACGTCCCAAAGTTATTATAACAACCATCGTTAAATAAAACACTCCACAAAACCACTTAAAACTATGAATTAACAATACTAATATTATGCAAAATATAATTACTCCACATATTTACTAGAAGGAATGCTACATGGTAAAATTTGCTTAGATATCTAAACTTTCAATAATATTTATCGAGATAGTATACACACTGTCAATTTTTACCATTCGTTTTTAGTAAAAGCGTTACTTATACTGCTAATAAAACATCTTACCATTGTATCCAGATACGTCGATATATGTATACTTAAACTGATTGTGCCATGCAAACGATCCACTTAAACGTAAGTTAGTTATTTGATCGTAATTAATTACCAAGTGGGATATTAAGCTATATCGATCTACTAACACCATGAACGAGTGACCCATGATATGTAAACATTCACAACAGAAGATGAATCAAATGAAAATACAATTCGTTTAACTAACGGACACGCGTATAAATCAAACTTCAATCCCTACACGTCGATAATAATAACGATAAAATTTTATCGGCAAATTTCGAGATTTAAAAAAAAAATAAACCAAACATAATTTAGATAGTTTCAATCAAATCAGATTAGTGTAAAATAGACAAAATTTGTTTTTTTTTAAATTTTTATATATGAAGCTTGTTAATATTGGTTTGTAAGCCTTTGTAAAGTGCATACCGAATTGCATGTATTGTCGTAAAACAGCCTCTGATGCAAACGCCTGTCCACTCTCACTCACGTTCTTGTTTGACTCCTTGATGCCCAAGGGATCAAGATCGGCTGCCAGATGTCCTCGTGACTATACAATGTCACATATAAAAACACCATAGCAAACCATTTATATTTAATCCTCGCGACGTATTTTTAATCGGAGGATTAATAATTAATAGGTCAAATTTAGGATAATGGTAAAAATTTTGCAAGAGATACAAAAAATTCTCCCATAACACGGTGGAAGTAATCGACGAATTAAAAATTTAAATAGTGAATCGTATTACAATTATCGTGTTATGGCAGAGTTTAACGTATATCTAATACACACCGATAAAATAAAAATAAAATCATTGCAAGCGTCCAATATGTGCGATACCAAAACTTGGAGTGAATTTAATTTTACTTATTGATTATCTTCGTTGGAATTTCGTATAAAGAAAAATGTATTGCTGATCGAGAGCGTACATTCAATTTAATATATTGTTTTTAAATAAATTAATTCATTAAACCTTTATACAAAAAACCAACGCACATGAAAAATTGTTTAAACCTATTCACCAATGAAAGGTACACATTGATACAACACGGTTAATTTAACATCAATAAACTGTATATTTTTCATAGATAGTAAAATTATTTTTTATTAAATTATTTAATATTTTAATACAACATAAATAATTTATGAAAAATATACAATTTTTTTTGATCAACACATGTGATTGCATATTTAAAAAAAAAACATCATCAACACTCCATATATTTTGGCAGGAATTTTCCTAATAAATTTTCCTACAAAAAAAAATAATGACCTCGATTTACCAAAAAATAGTAGGAATGCTTGATTTCATTAAATTGATTCGACATAAATTTGTTCTAGACATTAGAAGATTACAATGAAACATCTATAACCAATTCGTGATTAATAATTTGCATTGAAGATGTGACAGAGTGGAACCCTGAGCCTTGATTTAAAAAAAAAACGATAGATGCATATGTATGTATAAGTGTAAAGATGCCAGCAATGCCAAGAGAAGAAAACCTCTTAATAAAAAAACTGCATTCCCATTCGGGTTAAGCCACGAAAGTAGAGTCCTTAAGCCATTACTAGACCCAGGATTCTTTAATCTCAAGGATCAGCAGTGAAAGTATTATGACTAGCAAATGATCTAGATATATATTTGATAACGGTTTTGTATGATCCTAGCAAAAAGGAATCGTACTTCAACTTCTTCTTTACAAAGAGCGGGAGCTTTTGAACCCGTAGAAAAATCGTAAAATTGAGTACTTTGGACACATCTTTTGTGGACTTAAGTATAGCCTTTGGCAGACCATCGTGGAAGGAAAAATGGAAGCTAAACAATGGTTGAGAAGAAAGAAGCATTGTGGCTTTGTGACAATTGCAACTGAATCAAGTTGGGAGCTCCAGAATTATTCCAGATTGTGAAAAATATACACATATTCATGAAGACGAATATGTTACCTACGTCGGAAAACAGACAAGGCACACAAAGAAAAAGCAAAAATAGTTATTTTTCTATAAACTCATATTTTCAAATTGTCCTTTTGAATAAAGTATACTTCCTCTCTACTTTCTATTCAGTTGTGGCCTAGCCAGCATATAGAGCCCATATATTTTTTGCATGAATTCCGTAATGGAAATCCTGAGACTGTGACAACCAGAGACCGTTAGCGATGTGTATGGAGAAGATGCCCTCAAAGTTTGACTAACACAAAGGTGGTTCATAAGACTCTGATCAGTGAATTTTTCATTGACTGATAAACCACGGATCAGGTGGCTTTTGAAGTCTTATAAAGACAAGTTAAAAGATATAATTAACACCGGTCCACATCAAAATACCAAGGGGGGTTGAATAAACTAAAAATAGCAATATGTGAATGTATTGATTTCTTTAAATTTACCAAATACAATTAAAAAACCTAACCCCAAATTTTGTACAGGTGCCTTGTTTTCTATAGGGTGGGTTTCTATAGCACGGTCCCTATTTGGCGCTATAGGAGGGTTTATTGTATCTATATATTAGGTAAAGCGAAAAGAAATTACTGTTTTCTTATGGTGCTCTTTGAAATCAGTTTGCGTTTGGTTCCCGGCTAGTAAGTACGTCGAAATTAATATTATTGTAAGCTCCTTACATCCCCTCCTGACTTCAATCCATTTTTTTCATTTTCACCCATAGAAAAAATGTCATGGTCAGAGATCCAAGAGATGCAGTACGGTGGGTGTTATTGTTTTTATTTGACAAAGGATTGAAAGGTAAAGAAGCTACCGAAAGCATTTGCGAAACTTATGGGGATATTTTAAAGATTTGGAAGTGTCGACGGTGGTTTAAACAATTTAAAAATGGGGACAGAACTCTAGAAAATAAACCAAAATCGGGAAGGCCGCAAAAAATTGATGATCAAGTGCTGAAATCACTAGTGGAATCCGATCCTCGAAAAACAATTAAAGAATTATCTCAAGACACCGGCTGTCTCTGGTCAACTGTAAAAGACCACCTCAAACTGTTGGGAAAGAAACATAGACAAGGAGTTTGGGTGTTGCATGATCTATCGCAGTCAGCCTTGGATTAACGAGTGACCATTTGTCCTTCTTTGCTGAGCAGGTATGAAACCGATCCATTTCAGAGAAGGATAGTTACTGGAGATGAGAAATGGATCCTTTATAACTCTCCTAATAAAAAAAAGCAATGGCTTTCTCCAAGGGGAAGCACCGATTTCAACACCTCGGCCTGGTATGACGTTAAAAAAAATCTTTGGTATGTCTGGTGGGATATTTCGGGAGTGACTCAATATGAATTACTAAAACTTAGCAAAACAGTCACAGCAGAGGTATACTGTTTGGAATTGGACAGATTAAAGGCAAAATTGATAAAAAAAAGGTCAATGTTAGAAAATAATCAACGGCACATTTTACATGATAACGCGAGAGCGCACGCAGCAAAGATCATTTCTTTTCGCTTTACCTAATATAAAAACGTGTGTATCCTGAACTTCCATTCAAGTCTGGAAATACCCTAACTCTCATCAAGTGAGACAACGCTCATCGTGGCTGGCAAACGATGATGAGGACTATGTGGATGTATGTATATACATATACACAAATATGTTTATGAAGGAATGGAATTTCCCCAAAATTAAATGCAATATTAGTACCGGTATGAATAATAAAAATATAACATAGAAATGCATTTACAAAAATAAGTAAATTAGGAATATACGCATTATAATAGCATTACTACTGTTATGTAAACCATTAATGCGGGACAAGCCAAGCATGAATGGAAAATTAAAGTATAATAACTATAAAATAAATTAAATCTCGAAGACTATACATTAATTAAATAGAGGTACATTGAGACGACGACGTCCGGAATGTTGGTGACATGTCGCCCATAAAATACATGATTAATAATTTCCACAATGGTGAAGTGCTAACGCCCGTGTTAATTTCGTATACATTTTCACCAACTCTCTCGACGCCGTCCGAATAATATCAGTCGTAATGATACCCACCTGATATTTTTGCAAATGATTTTCCAAAGTGTTAATGTTAACCGCCGTTTGTAAAAATTAATTCTACACCTTAATTAAATTATATTTGTATATAACGTTATTTTATAATATGTAACATAAGATTAACGTTGGTAAAATTACCTCCATCGTCATGGAGCTCCTTCGCGAGCAGTCGTACTCATTAAATATTATATGGGTAATTTAAACAACACACAGCTATAGGGATTTAAAATAAATAAATTTTAATACTAGATTACGTCTACAAAATTCACCTGATAACTTCTAATAATTGCTTGAACAGCAAGATGGTCATCAATGATTTTCTCGTTTACGGGTGAACCTATTAAATTAATATTATCGTATTTCAAATGTTTATTACGTATTTTTTTTGTATGTTGATTTAATATAAGACCTGATAAAGATGGTGCGCCCATTCCCATTGAGGGTACTAATGCTGATAGTGGGATTGTGTTACGAGACGGAGGAGCTAATCCCGGTGGCGATTGGTATGCCGTACCTGGGGCCGAACCTCCAGCGGTATTACGAAAGAATGCATCCCATGACTAAAAAAATAATGTATATAAGAATTTGAAGGTCCGCTGTAATATAAATAATTCAAATACATACGGCATGAACGGCTTTGGGATCGACCAGCCAAGCATTGTACATATCCTCGACGTAAGCACCGCTTGATCCATTTAAAAACGGTTCCGTCGCCGCTGAAGACAAATGCTTCTGATTATATGAGGATGTTACAGACGCCACCTAAAATATATATAAGCAAAGATATTCGTAAAAGGATTGATAATAGATTAAGTTATGATAATATTACCTGTGATTTTTTGAGTAGCCATGATCCAAAAGCTCGCCTTTCGGCTGCCCCCACTCTCGGGGCCAGATGGTTTATAACAAGGCGTGCTCGATGCATTTTAACTAATTTAATTTATTTAAATACTGCAACAAAAAAAGCATTTCATTAAAAATAGTTTTAGTACAACAAGAAATGCATCATTATATGTGCGCCGGAAACAGAATGAGGATGGCAAGGTCTCGACGTTCACAGCTGACTGAATAATTAATAACATTGATAAATAATTAAGTCAAGTGCAGTTGCAGGCTGTGACATTCAAAGGTTATTATAGTTAGAGCTCCGTTAACAACCTTTCCAGCAGACAGATTTAAAAGGTCATACAGTGTTATTTAGTCTCTTTTGCATACAGATGTATATATTGATTTAATATGAATAGCATTAAAACTACATTGCGAAAATCTTATTCAAATATTATAACAGGTAGTTTAATAACGATTGGTTGGAATTGTAAAAAAATATAAATGGAGAAAATGAAATTGCATTATAGTCGATTAGAGTTATTCAATAAATCACTATAAAAATTGCACATACAAAATAGAAACAAAATTTTAAGATATTATTCGTGTAATCATTACAAATTTACATAAATTTTTAATCAGTGGAAACGAAATGCAATAGTGTTGATAGCTGAAGGAAAAATTAGTTAAATAATTATTCTATTGGTATGAGGAAATTTATACCAATATACATTTAAAAAAAAATATTATGAGGAATATCGATAGTTAATCAAATTAATTCCATTTCATTCTAGAACCAATAAGCATAGACGCAAAAGGCCCAAAATTGGGCTCTCAAAATTTTATTTTATTCATTTTTTTTATAACAAAAGTAAACAATAATTTAACAGTAATAATTTTAAATTGAATTCTCAAATAATTGACATATTTCAAGTCATGTACACTGACTATTCCGCAGATTTAGGCGCATAGCTACCTCAAGGCAAAACGATGCAAGGCATCGGAAGCCCTGGCCTACAGCCCTGCAGGGAGCTCCTAAATTTTTCTAAAAAAAATAAATACATGTAACAATGAGATCGCTAATATCGATCATCGAGAATCTATTAAAAAAAAGAAGAGGGCCTTAAAATTGAATTGCGGCATCTCAAGTGCTAAATCCGCCACTGGTCGTGCCAATCATCCATCGTAAAATAAGAGAAAATAAATTAAGGTTATCTGATTATGCAACATTAAATCGATTGCGGTATCATTATTGGAAACAATGGATCATTACTTTTAATGATATCTTTATTAACTCTTTGCGGTCCGCAGTGTTTTCCGCAATCAGCCAATGGAATGTAACGATGTTTCAATGGTATCTTCAAAAGAGTTTACTGCATCGACATATGTAAACATAACAGTACTTTTCAATCTGTGGTGCGTGTACCGTTTATTCGTCATATGCCAACAGCCCTATTGTAGAGCCCTGGCCTCATCCAGCACATTTCTCTATTTCATCCGGTCCGGTAGTTTCAATGATGCAGTGTCCTTCTACCTCAGGCTTGGTCTTCCTTTCTTCCGGGAATAGGAAGGCTTGTTAACCATAAGCCTTTTCGGCCGTTGATTGTCCTGCATCCTTGACATGTGACCGGTCCACCGGAGTTTGGCCACTCTGACGATAGCTGTGACTGGTATATCTATGTAGTCAGTACTGCTCCTTGTTGTTTCGGATATGCCATTCCCCTTCGTCGAATACGGCCCAGAATTCTCTTAAGGATATTCAGTTGTCGCTCATCTTGTTATGTCAAAGCCCAACATTCAGATCTGTATGTTAAGACGGGCTTGATGAGGGTCATGTAGAGCTTAACTTAAGTCTTCTTTGAGAGGAATCTCGACCGTAGATGCTATTGAAGTCCAAATTAGCACTGGTTTAGCATCATGGTTCTTCTTAGTACTTCCAAATTGGTTTCATTGTTATTTCTATTAAGTGAGCCGAGATAAGTGAATTCCTGGACGGCATCGAAAGCTGGACTTTCAGGAGTTCAAGGATTCATCGAGAGCCGCTAAAGATCTGGCCACAATGTCTATGTCGTTAGCATAAGCAAGAAGCTGCACCGATTTATTAAGAATGGTGCGTGTATCGGCATGTTAAAATGCAAAACGAGATACTTCATAACATAAATTATATGACGGATTATTCTGTTAAACTTGACACTTGTTTGAATCATAAAATAAATGTTTAGAGAAGATTTGGATCGAGACGTATTCTATGACGTATTTGTAAAAAAAATTTAATACACTTAGCTTTGTTTTGACGATCTACTATTTACACGTGTATCACATGATACATTGGTATCTCTTGAAAGAAAATTTAATCAAGTTTGTACGAGATTTTTCCAAGACCAAATTAAGAGTCAATTGAGGTAATTTTTTTTTCTGAAAATCTTTCTGACGTAATTGATTTAAGACAGAGTTTTTTAAAAATGTAATGAGTAACCATTTTTTATTCAGTGGATTCTTATTATAAGTGAATTTTGATACAAATACTAGGACTCGAGATTGATATCTCTAAAAACCAGACTGATTTCCATTCATCGTTTCCTGTTTTTCATTTTCAGGATGAGGAATTTTTTTTCAAGACTGTATATGAGATATTGAGCCTCCATGAGTCTTAAAGGTATAGTTTTCACTAAAGAGATGTTGAATTTATAGACTCGGAGTGGATTTTGTGAACACTATTGACCAGGAAAAGAACCTCGTTCTTTGATCGGGCTCTCTAATCAACACGAACCCCGACCACGCAGCCATTTCCTGTTATTATCAATTCTGTGCGATATGGGAGATTAGCGATGGATCTGTGGGGGTTACGCTCCTCCGTATAGAAAAATCTGACTCCATAAGATTTATATTTATTTGCACTAGAATTACAGACAGAAAGGCAGAAAGAATATGATTGATAAAAGCGTCGCGTCGGTTTTTTTCACTTTCTGCGTCGAGTAGCGGCGTCGATCTGCTTCTGGTCTACGACTCCCTAATTCGGTCTATTTCGAAGATTCTGTGGCAGCACTGAGCCACTGATGTCGGACTTTGTCCACTTACGGTGAAGGTCCGTCTTCAGCCTCGTAGGCGTTGCACAAATTGCGGCTCTAGCTTCAGTGTCTGCAATTTCGCGGCCGTAACCGACCACAGTCAACCGAACATCGGAGAGTGTGTTTCTTCGGCGAGCATCACCCTCGATTACGGTATCTTCGGTACACTCGGGTTTCAGAGGTAAACCCGGACTCTCCAGAATGAGATCCACTGGTATTTAACCCGTGGATCAGCTACCTGGTGTCAAGGGGGCGGTTCTTCGCAATTGAAAAACGGAACTTTCTAGGTTTCTCCATCGGAATTTGGGTCCCGTTGGAGCGGTCCTTTATGTCTTTGTCTTAGTCTATGCCGACCAAGGGCGCCCGGCTGATCTCTGGCTGTTGTGCGGTTGCACAATATAATTAATTAGATTGTGGCCGGATGCTCGTAAACAGCTATGTGCATCCACCTTTTTTTTAAGATAAAGGGATGCACTTCATCAATGTTTCACTTAGGAATTCGCCTGGCCTGTCGTGAGCCTAGCAACATCCCGTTGGTATTTAAGTATTTATGATGGCGGAGAGGATGTTAAAGCCAGACCAAATCGTATATCATAAACCAGAGTGCAGCGATGAAATATTATAACATAAAACTTAATAACACTAAGATATTTCTTTGCGCAATAACTTGCGTCCCGATATCCGCCTATCCAGGCATTCTCAACCTGTGACCGCTACAGATCCAAATACTGTCCATAAGCATCTTTAAAGGCTTCTTCGTCACTTTCACCATCGAATTTTCGGCAATAACAACTAGCAGAAGCTGTTTCGAATTCGAAAGGCAATATGCACTAATGAAAGCAACCAGGATATGTTATCGACGAGTATTATAATAGCTACGATACGAGCTACAAAAAGTCCATAGGTCAGGACTTGTCGCAATCTTCAGACATTGGTGTTCAGACTCATAAATTTTAAATGAATCTCAGCGTTATTATCAACATTTTAAAGAATAACCACTGATAACATTTGCAATATGCATTTCGCTTGAATCATCTATACTATTGCATAACAAAAATAAACACGAGTAATAAATAACCAATAACAAAGATAGATAGTCGGTGCTTTCAGTAGTAAAGAACGATTCAACAATTCATATAATTAAATTTACGCGAATATAAAACAATTCATTCATAAATAGACTATTGAGTGCTAACGTCAGCACGGAAGCTTTATAAAAACTGTTGTTAGTTGGCAACTCCCCAATTGCACAGAAACTAATAATATCTCGCTAAGGAAACACGAAAAAATCTATTACACAATTTCTTCGATAGGTAATCTCGATGTGTTAAGTTATTAATTTTAAAATAAACGACTCATTTATCTCGGTAATAAATTTTTCGATTAGATAAATTGTCACGGAATCCTTATATGGGATGAAACGTGTTTAGAAAATTGCATTATCTAAGAATTATATAACACAGATATAAATATCGCTGAAGAATGTAGATAGTTATAGAAAATATTCTGAATGTATTTATGGAAACCTTGAACTTGACATTTAACTGTTATTAAATAATGATTATGATATTATCAAACGTTCAATTATGAGACGAGATTATATCAAAAAAATTATCTTATAGAAATGAACTTTAAATCGAGACGTATTATGAAATCATTATTTTTTAAATAATACATTAAAATTATTAGAAACTCTGCCAGTTTTTATTATTGATCCACGAATGCATTTCTGAAGCGGCATAATTAAGATTGAACGTTACGTTCGCTCAAAAAAAAATCATAAATGAAATCTATTTTCTATTCAAAAATATTCATGAATATATTATACGGATGACGAGATTATGTACAATCTAGTAAAATGAGAATGCTAATTTTCACAGGTTTAAACTCATTTTTCTGACGTATGCAGCATCCACGATTCTAACATAACGACATAGTCAAATAAAAGTGTGTCGCTTATTATAACCGTCAATGAAAATATGTATCATTAATTCATAGTTACGGACTCGTTCCAAATCAATCCAATATTGAAACGTCATGTAAAAATTTTATTGTAAATTTTCATTAATTTTTATTGTCGTAATCATGCACTGCTTCAACTATGTGGTTAAGTGCGAATACTAAAAGATTTGGATAGAGATTACAACACTTTATTGATCAACTTTAGCGGTTTATTATCTTATCATAGTTTTCTAAAAATATTATTTATTAAAAAAATTATGAAAAATCATAGAAACACGATCTTTTCTTTAAAAGAATATCATGATTGTTGTAATAATTTTAACAAACATTATTTATAGAAATCTCACAGATAAGAATTATTTAGAAAGCGTTAATCTCGTTGAAAAAAATATCGTTGATAATATTTCTTCAACTTAATGAAATTATTCATTTTTTTTTATATGTATATAGATAGTGATAACCTGAATGAGGTGAAGGGTGAACATGGGAAAAATTTGTACAGCCGAGATATCGTTGAAATTGTCAGATTACTCTTACAATGTGATATTTAAAATATTTCTCATAAGTATATCGGTAATTTCGACGGCTATGTCAGAACTCGTCATGTTTTATTTACCAATGGATAGTATTAATCATTTTAAGTGGTTATATGTGATAAAATTAATTATGTGAGATTATTATCTTTATGGTCCTATTTGAAATTATCAATGGAAGTCAAAATGTGGCAAAATAACGCTACATAAAGTCGCTATCAGAATCCAATAAGATATATAACACTCACCATTACTTACACACAATCTAATAATTACACTTGGATGCGAAAATATTGTCAATTTGTCAGTCAATTATGGCGGCAAATTCGTAAAATTCAAATATTTTGACGTTTCCGGTCGTCACCGACATGTTTCCGAGAAACTGACGCAGGGCACGTGACGTACGTATTTCTGCAAAATTATAAATTTGCATTTGCGTAATGTAAAAGTTGTTTCGGCGAATAACGAAGCCGCGTGCCATTTTTTTATACAATATCGAGAGTTGTGTAATCCATGGCTCAATGTCGTCACCTGAATTGATTTGAGAAAAATGGGCCATGTAATTTGGCGCCAGAATTATTTGAAGCGGGCAAAGGCGGAAGTGGGGGGCGGAAGGGGCGAGAGGGCGGAGGCGCGGTTACGTAACGCACCTGGCTGGACACGTGCGTCCCCGGGCGCAGCTGGGCGAGGAGCAGCGCGGCAGGGGAGCGGGTGCGATCTTGATCACACGCCTTTGGCCACAACGCCGTCAATTACAGCCATTGCCGAAAGATATTCATTTCAGGGACTAAAAAGGGCTCGCATACGATACGATGGTCTTGCATAACCTTATATTATGCAAAACTAACAAAAAAAAATATTGTTTATAATAACACTGATAATAAAACACATCTTGCGGACAAATGTGTAAAAAAGAAATCCGATTAAATTCCCATTTATAAAAATAATATTTTATATAATAATACGGTGGAATCTGGTTCAAGCCATTTAGTAGTTGGCTTTTTTGCAGAACCTTTTTCCTAATGATAGGTCCATCAATAAGTATGTCGAAAGAGCGCGCTTGCTGGTAATACCGGTAATACTAAAAAAATATTCTCCTAAATTACTTGAAGGCAGTTTTTCTTCTCCTATGTGAGTTACCCATTCTAACATTATTTCAACTGGACTATAATTTTTTTAATGTGGGGGTTTATGCTCCGAGGTATGAATTATGTGACTCTATGTTTATTTGATGATGTTTTAATTTATTAGTACAGTCAGCCCTCCTATTATAGCGTTTCCTCTAAATCGCTGCTTTTTACAAAATTCCATGTCAACCAAAGAGTATTGACCTTTATTTTGCTCGGCAGTATATTATAGATTTACGAAATATCTAAACTGACCTTCAAAATATAAGAATTTTGTAGAAAAAAGCGATTTACAGGAAACGTTATAGAAGGGTTGACTGTACTCCTGACATTAATGAGAAATTAACCATACAGAATATCGTGATCGCGTCGGTTTTGTTACGTCGAAGTGATGACGTCGATCTGCTCGTCTCTGCTGTAGATTTCACCGACTCCCCCAGCCAATGGTCAATGAAGTGAAGTAAAGGCCACCAGTCTTTAACGGACGTTGCGCAAGATTGCTGAAAAAGCGTGCGAGAGCGTTTTCTTTACCGACGAGCGTAACCAACTCAGTCGATGTCTTTAGTTTGATTCTAGGGTTTCAGCTGTAAACCCGGACTCTGACGTTTAGGACTCTGGGAGCCCTATTTGTACGCCAAAACGGTTTCCCTTTCTGGTTAGCCAGTCGATATTTTTATGGTATTATCGTCTTATCCAGGTGCATCTTGTTATTCTTATATTTTACCTGGATTCGAAACAAAGTAGCTAGCATTCCACAGCCAATCTAGGTAGTTGGTGACGGGTCTTCTGATACTGCGAGAACTCATTAGCAAATGTTCAGAGCAATACATATGTTCATAAAAATGGCGTATCCGAAGCAACGAGAAGCTGTACCGACTATAAAAGGATATACCTGTCACAGCTGTCGTCAGAATTGCTAGACTCCAGTGGGCTATTGGAAAGGCTTATGGTTAACAAGCCTTCCTGTCCTGAAGAAAAGGAAGACTAAGACTAAGGTGGTTGGACTGTGTACAGAGGGATACTGAATTATTGACACTTACCCAAAGATGGAGCAACGTAGCGGCAGACCGGATAAAGTGGAGAAGGGTGTTGGATGAGGCCAGGGCTTTACAATAGGGCTGTTGCGCCTATG
>JAGXCT010035187.1:26176-67708 GCA_022495035.1 Philopotamus ludificatus
AATTTTGTTGAAAACTATGCTAAAAAGGATTAATACTATGAACTAAGACAAACAAAAAGGAAAATATAACCAAAAAATTAAAGTAACTGCTTTTTATCGAGAAAAAGAAAATGACAATTAGACGATAGTTGACTGTGGACAAGTCAGGCTCTCTGGCAATTCAAAATTTAACAAATTTGAATTTGACGGGGGAGTCAGGATTCACTGGAAAAGGTAAGAATCATATGCTGATGAATACGTATTAGTAACAACGAAACAATCTCCACACATTTTAGTCTGAATTTGAATAATCCAGCATTTGACCAGTAAATAGCTTAAATAATATAGAAAGCTTTTGGTCAATGATGTGTGTTGTCGTGTTTTAGCAAATTGCCTAATCAATTTAGTCTCCGGCTGTATCTACGATAAGTAATGTAGAAAAATTTACGTTTTCTTCACTCTTTTCAGCATGCGAGCCTTTTTCTTCTGCGGATATCCAGCATATGCCAATAATAATTCAGCAAAATCGGCTTCAGTGATACATCCATTTTCATCTATTGAACAGTAATTAAAATATTAGCACAAAATATGAATAAAAAAATAAAATTCCTATCGCTTGTACATACCGGGCATTTTTCTCATAAATTCCAACGATAATATTTCCCGCTGAAGCTGTTGTTGAAAATCGAGGAATTTTTCAATGGTCAATTTTTCACTCATGTTCGCTCCGAAGAAATATGTCGTTAATGCAGAATTCACACCCTGAGAAGAATTATTATATTTTATAACCGCAATTATTTTTTTTGCATTTTAAACCAAAAATAACGTACTTTGAACGTGTTTCCGGTATTGGCATGATCGCGATGCCTTGAACCAATACTAGTCTGTTGACGAATAAGCGTGGCTACCTTACCAAATTCATCAGAATCGACATCTCCGTCACCGTTCAAATCAAACATGCGGAAAGCGATCTCAAAATGACGACGGGAGGCTGAAAAAAATATTTACTTATTTTTCATAATGTCCATCAAAAATAGAATGGCTCTAAATTTCATTAATAAAATATACATGTTCTTTCTCTTTCATTTGCTTAGAAAAATCAATAATGTTTGACATGCTCAGTGCAGATACACGGGAACAAGGCATGGCTTTAAAATTTATTTAATATAATCAAAAATGTGAATGGAACATGAAAATAAACATTATTTTTAATAAGGGAGGAGCTATTCAAAATGATTATTACTATTATATAAGAATAAATATTTATTTTGTATTTGTGACGATATCGAAGCTCTAATTTTGACGATTTATCATAAAATGACGATCTTGTAATGGAAATTTTATGTTAAGATTAGAGATCTTGATGCATAATGATTTTTTTTATTAATCAAAAGTGTCTAAAAATATATTATTAAAATGAATAGATTTTAAAACCATTCTCTTTCGTTTCATAAAAGACTGATTGATAGTAGTTGCCCTAGCTAAGCAAGAGACTATTTTTGTATCGAAGACAACAATGTAGAAAATCACATATATAACGTTTTAATCGTGAAATATGTAGTTATAAAATGTGCCAAAAATAGCAAATGATAAATAAACTCAGTATTACTGAAGAAAAAAAATGTAAACCTGTGATAACCTGTTGGAACATATTTAAAAAAAATGTATTACACATTCGAACGATCATCGTAGTCAATCATCATGATAAAAATGATGAATGTGTCATGTGTTTTCATCTATTGCAGAGAAAAATTGAAGCATGTCGGGACTAAATATATTCATTGTGTCGCAAAGACGGGCACATTTTTTCTGTGGGTATTAGTCTATATGCTCATCATGAGACTGACTATATTTAAGAATCATAAAAACGAAAATGAATTGCCAGAAGAGGAAAATCTTTATCTGAGCAACGAAACCGATTTGTGGCAGGTATGTAATAAATTATACCGACAATTAAACGATGCAATTACATGTTGAATTTTATTTTAAGAATAAATGGGCGGAACAGTTTGAAGAATATCAATTGAATTCAATGAAAAACTATGAAGATTATACGGAAGAGGAAATCAGTCAATTAGAAACAGTGTACGAAGGCCGACGAAGCCGCGTTTGGAAAACGTGCGTCAAACACAACTTACATGTAACTGAAAAACCGAATCATTGGGAATTTTTCATCGATCCCCATCACAGTTTAATTTGGTGTAACATTTTTAAAGCGGCGAGCTCAAATTGGATGTATAAATTTAATATATTAGGTACGTTGAATATCCGCATATATTTAAATCAACATATTAATTTATAATATTATTTCAAGGTGGATATACCGAAGAATTTTTAAAGAAAACGCGAGAAATTCCGCTGACATTGGCACGTAAAAAATTCCCGAGACCATCTCTCGATTTTCTCGAGACGAGTTTACCGGGATCCATATCATTCATGACCGTGCGGGAACCGTTTGAACGTTTGCTGTCGGCGTATAGAAATAAGCTCGAAAGATATAGACAAAAATTCTATCGTAAAATGGGTCGCGAGATGATACGTAAATACAGAAACGAATCCGAAAGCGTATTCGGAAAAATAAAAAACTACGGCCCGACATTCTACGAATTTGTAAAATACATTACAGACAATTTCAAAATGAATGGTATAAGAATGAACTTCGACGAGCACTGGGCTCCGTATTATAAATTCTGCACACCGTGCAGCGTAAATTTTACGTTGATAACCAAGGTGGAGACGCTTAAGCGTGATAACGAATATGTAATATATCAAGCTGGATTAGAAAGCATATTATTGAAACCGATCAAGGAGAAAAAACTACGCGTGAAGACTATCATGAATAAAGCAAAAGACGGTAAAGATACGAAAGCATTATTAAAAAAATATTTTAAACAACTGGACAAAAAGAATCTTGACGATCTATTGGAGATATACGGAATAGACTTCGAAATGTTTGGCTATGAACCAAATATTTATTATGATTTTGTGAGAACTGGCGATGTAATGCAACATGTAAGAAAGCCAGATTTACAATTGAAAAAATCCAAAGACTTAAAATCTTCATATTTGTAACTCGGAAATAAAATTTTAGCTGTTTTATAAAAGAGAATATATGTATAAACTCGATTAAGAGATATTTTACTCGATATTGATGTACTGATTTTTATAGGATGCGTCTAATTATAATTATAAATGTTGTAAACAAAATTATATTATTTTAAATGATTATAACGTGATTAAAATTGTGATAGTTAATTTTGTAAATGATATATATTTCGGATTTTTATTGTACTTATTGAGTTTGACGTGCACTGAGAGCACAGTGAACACAATCTATTCTTATTAAATGTGTCTATTAGATATAAGGACTTCACCGAAGTAAATGAAAGCCAATTTTACTCTTTGTAATAGAATTATATAAATGTTTTAAATGTTTACTGTGTCTAAAATAAATGTAATATATTTTGAAAAAGGTGTATAGACGTGATATTGTTGTTTTATTTAATGATCCTCACTAATTCAAATGTCAAAAGTTTGCGGAAGAAATGCTGAGAACCTCTAATCATCCGCAGAAAGAGAAAAAGGATTATTTTTTAAAAATCGAAACTATTCTAAAACAGAACTGAAAAATGATATATTATCAGCAATGACATTTCTCTTCGGTTGAGGAGATTAGTTGCAGTACTCTGACATTTATATTTATTTCCGTCGAGTCTAATAGGTATTCAAACTCTTAACCGATCCGTCACGGTGACTCGAAAACAACCGAGTCTTCCGAAGAGGGTCTATCAGAGACCCCAAGCATTTTAAGTCAAGATATTGATGAATTCTTCATAAATGAATTGACTTGAATAAAAATAGTAATTCATGATATGCTTCATAATTTGGTCGGTATTTTGGATGTTTTAACTAATCAATATGACGCATAAATGACACGCATACTCAGCGATGTCTTGTTGCAAAGTTCTCGCGGGATGTGTCACTAGTACGTTTCACTTGCACTTGGCACATCATATCGGATGTAAGCCAACATAATTCATTGTGACTAAAAATTACGTCCTTTGTCCTCTTTGACCAGGAAACAATAAAACAAATAATATCGGGAGTTGATAATGACTATTGTCTTCAGAGATTAAAGAAGGGCAACCGAAGAATTCCACGGTCGTTGTGAAGAACGGGTTGTAAAACCAAAGCGATGCAGATGGCCCATAATTCAAAATACAAGGACGGTCATCAAAGAAACTTGTGGACGAAGGAATATTTTAGAATGAATTATATTAAAATATTGAAGAACCGCCCATTTGACTCCAGAATATGGGAAAGGGTTGGACACTACCCCGACGAATCGGAAGCCGACAACGCCTTAAGATCGAGCAGGGGAAGCTGATTCACAGTTAGATAACGATGCAAAAATGTTTATCATCAGAGTAGCAGGTTTACTGCTGAAACCTGAGTTTCAACCGAAGATATCGACCGAGCTGTATGCTCGTCGGACAAGGACACGCTCTCTTCGATGGTGCAGAGCGCTGACTTTGATCGCGTCATGGCCCCAATTAGCAAACGCTCGTGCTAATGCCACTGAAGCTAGTGAACTTCACTGTGACAGACAACACATCGGATATCATTGGCCCATGCGCCAAAGAATCTTCGCAACAAACCAACTCGGGGAGTCGTTGAAATCGGAAGCACAACTGAGCAGATCGACATCACTACTTCGACGTATTGAAGCCGGCGCGATCGCTATTATTTGTACTATTAATTCTCGCTTTGTCTGTATTTTAAGTGCAAAAAAAATACGAAAGTCATCGATAAAATCTATGGAGTCAGATCTTTGCTATACCTCGGAGCATTAATCCCCCACAATAATATTTATTCTTTAGACTTTTTTAGGTAAATACAAAAAGTTGGCGACATGTACGATTTATATTAAAAGAGTTATTCGAGATGAAATATTATTGCTATTCGAGAGAAAAATTAAGAACTTGGGGTCCCCAATAGACCCGGCATTGGCACGGCTAGGGTAACTGTTTGCCGTTTTAAGTTTTAATAGATCTTGAACCTTTAATCGCTATGGTCACTCCAGTGTGACAACTGTCAATTCACCGCACACGCTAGTGACACGAGCTGGGAAATTTATGTAAAATTTATTTGGATAGGAATGTGTTCATTTAATTCATGGGAATATCAAGAACCCATGGGACATGATTATGTAAATTTCTCAAGCGGTTAAACAGTTAAGATTGTCTGCTTATTGATGTAAATTTTGTTCCGTTACTCTATCAAAATGTCTACATCATCTTTCAGGCACATGCTGAATGCATATATTAATGATCAATATTTACTTACTCGATAACACAGTCAACAAAAAGATGTAGTCGGAAAACGTAATCAGACCAGCAGATCCGAGTTTGTAAAATATGGAATCGCCGTCGAGCGCCAGGTCCAATCGGCTGTGCACATTCTAAAAACCCACCAAATAAACAACACGCCGGCATTAGATAAAAAGCCGAATCAAATATAAATAAAACTGTAAATAAAATTCCAACCAACCAATGGAATGTGTGATATGATTTCAAAAAGATGAAATTAGATTTCATGTGACTAATCCTATTATTAAAATGAAACTAGCTTGCATATCGCCGAACCAATTGTAGAACTAAACAAGTTCCGACTAAAAATTTAAGCAAAAAGCATTTTTTTTTACGCCCGCGTGTTTTCAGTTATGACTGCAAGCAATTTCCGCCACTATCGGACACACGTGAAATAATAATATTGTAAACGGAAATGTATTGCTCTCACAACATGCTGTAGTGTCAAATGTGTGTAATCCCAAATTTGCTCGAAGCGGAAGAAAGTCCAATTTTCCAAGCATAGCAATTTATATCTAGTTTAGTAAAAATCAATTGAATACATCGTATGTATGTGAATATTAGCATACATATTTAATCCATTATTAATTCGGATAACGGAAGTAGATTTAAACGTAACTATCTCTAGCTATTTAAGCTACAACTAATCGTAATATTGAATTCACAACTTTTTAAAAATGCGTATAATTTTTTGAATAGATATATTGAGAGTCTTTTAATATGACGATAGTGAATATAATGTGTATGTGGATATGAAATATATTGTCAGAAGTAAAATAATAATTTACCTGGAACATAGGTACATGTGCTTAATTTATTAAATATTTAATTAGATAAGTTAAATTAGATCAGTGGAGTAGGATAGTATTTGTTTATTGTTTTTAATCTGTAATTATTTTTAATATACAGTGGTGCCTCGTATTTTGAACGTTCTAGAGTTTAAAGTCTTTGATTCGGAGTCTGGACAATGTGTCTGAGTTCGTTGAAAACTGTACTATTCTATTTCTATCACACAGATCATCAATAAAACAATGATTTCTTATTGGAACTCTTGACAGATAATATATTAATCAGTAAGTTAGTAAGTTGGGAAGATGAGTTTGTTGTAAATAAAATTAGGACCGAATGATATTCATGTTGATAAACAATCATGAAACGAAGAGAATTCTTTCAAAGACAGTAACTATGATAAGAACGAATCCTTGAACCCCTGAGAGTCGAAGAGTATAGCTTCGAGGCACTTCGGGAATTCACATATCTCGGCTCATGTATTGCAAATAACAATGAAACCAATTTTGAAGTACGAAGAAGAGCCATCCTGGCAAACCAGTGCTACTTTGGATTTCAAAAGCATCTACGTTCAAGGTTCCTATCAAAGAAAGCTAAAGTCAAGTTCTAGATGACTCTCATCAGGCCCATCGTAACATACGGATCTGAATGTTGGGTTTTGATAAAAAAAGATGGGATATCCTGGAGAGACGGTTATAACTCCAACACGTACGTTTATTTCCATAGAGGAGAATACTGCTTCAGGATTTAAAGGAGTAAAGGATCGTCTAACTCTTCTACGCAGAGGAAATGTGTCTGTAGAATTAAAACTTAAACCATTACCGAGTTATTAATTAGAAACTCCTCGTCTCATACCAGTTTTTTGGTGAAGTAACCGCAAGTTTTGGACGGCATAAAAGGTATTTATGGACTGGTTTACAACTTGATTTGGCCTAGCATTTGGCATAATAAAAATGGTGGAGTTCTTTTAGTGTTGAACGATGCGTAAGGTCATCTTCTAGAACTTGACTCAATGCACTCATTTTCTCGTTGAAGTGGTCTTCTTAACTCCGAATACCACTTCCATCTTACAGCCTATGGATCAAGGTACAATAGTCGCATTCAAAGCTTATTATATAAGAAAAACAATGCGCCAACTCATTCAAGAAACTGATCGAGGTGATAGAGATACCATTCGAGCTTGAGAAATTCTGAAAGATCACATGTTGTTAAAATCACAAGGCAAACCCTTAACTAATGAAGAGCTGCCTCACTATATCTCAAGAAAATGAAGGCAGAAATGATGGAAGAAAATGAATAAAAGGCCTCGGAGGATATTCCCATGGGAAAGTTATGTGTTGAAAACATTGAAAAGGCACTTTTCCTTTCACAATCATTGCATGGAGTTGTTAGAAGAAAACAACGAAAGTCATGAGTGAGCGTGTGCTGTAAGCGTGATTGTACCAGATTATTTTATTGTTTGGCAAGTTTTGCATAATAAACAAAGAGAGGTCAAACAAGGGTATCAAGTGGTTATATTAGATTTAAAGTGTTTTTTTTTAAATCCCCGTTGATCGTGAAGTTGGCTAGCATGTATCGTTCGTGATCAAATTGTACTTTGAAAGAGACAAAATCTTATTAATAAATAAATAAAGGTTTTTGGAGAATAAACCTCATTTTAACTTATTCAAAAAAACCATTAAATAGATCATTCTCTGCAGAAAAAAAATAATGTGTATCAGTATCCTCGACTTCATCTAATAAGTAGAAAGAAAGGCTTAACAATTGAAGCATTATTTTTGTCGTTGTGATTTAAAAAACATATATCTTTATGATTCAAACGGATTTCTGGAACAGTTTAAATACAAACTACGGGATACCACTGTATTATAATTCCAGCTTACGTATTATATATGTAAACAACTTATCTATAGACTAGATTTAAAATTTTCTATACATGCAGAATTTAAAGTTTTGATCGAAACTATAATTAATTAAATACAAAATTCCTAAAATTCAGGATGTCTATCATTTCTATGAATAAATTCAACTATGATTAAAAAAAAGGTTATATTATATTATTTATTATCTATTTGTAAAAATGACTATGAAAATCTAATTTGGTTTTAAATCCTAGATGCTATAAACGTACCATGTTAAAGATTCTTAAAGGAGAGGAATCAAAAATTAATTATAAATTAAATTAATAAAGCAAAAACGAACACCACAAATTTAGTGCATAATTTAAAAAGGTGTGAGAAAGCATAGAGTAACTGCCATAGTATTGAATTGCACAAATAAAAAAAAAATAAGGATAAAGAGAGTTATGTACCTCGTTGAAGTTCTGTAAAGAGATAAAGAGACAGAAAGTTGTAGTTGCCATCATACAATTACAGTGAGTATAGGGTAAATGCCTGTGGCAGTGTCAGTTAATTATTAATACTTAGACATTAATATGTGTTAACATTTATTTTAGATAAAATAAAATAAAAAACCAAATTGTTTAAGATCACATTTAGTAATTTAATGTAAATACGTTACACAAGGACAATGCGACTGGCATTGAGTTACAGACACCTACAGGCAGAACATATCATTATATATTTTTTAATTCCAATGAGTACGTAAAGGTGGTGCTATATACTTTAGTGTTCTAAGACGATAATAATATGTATGGATTTCGTAAGAAACGCAAAGGACCTACCTTGGGATCATACCGTTTATACTGATCGAGTCCGAGTCCTGAAAAATAATAAAAATATTACAAATCAAGCAAATAAATTGTGAAAACTACTAGACGTGTACATTCAACCCTCCTATAAAGCGTTTTTCTATAACGTGTGCGACAGTCCCTCCTTTCTAGAGCGCCGTTTACTACAAAAGTCTAAATTTTCAAAGTCAAATACAATATTGATCACAATAAAGGTGAACAAACTAAAAATAGTACAAGGTTATTTAAAATATGTGAATAAAAAAAATGTTTGATGTATAAATTTCGTTCAATTTACAAAATACAATTAAAAAAACATATTTTGTGTAGTTGCCTAGTCTTCTATATGGAGGATTTCTATAGCGTAGTCCCAATTTCGGCGCTATAGGAGGGTTGATTGTAGTAGGAAATACAGAGCTAACAATTAATTACGGCTACGTTTTTAATATTACATGTTTTTAAAGAAATTTTACCCTCGGGTTGTTTAATTCCAGGAGTCATTGATCTTAAAAAGTCGTCTGGTGTCATAAACACCTCGTGTTGATCGTGATGCTGGGCTTGCAGAGTGGCAAAATATCGAAAAACTTTATCTGGAGTCGAAAAATGCCTCATTCTGTTTTCATATTCAATTATCTATTCAATTAAACGAATTGAATAATGCCAAACGATGCAAATTTATAAGATATCCAGTGAAAGCATGTTAGGAATGAAAATTATTGCATTGAAATATTTATTCATTTATTATTAAATAAAATATTGATAATACGACCTCTCCCTATATATTAAGTCTATTAATAAATAATGTGGCTTTACATTTTTTAACGACATTATTTATTAAATGACTAGAGGGAGATAAGATGAAAGAAATTATTAAAAACGAATGAAATAAGCATAAATAATGGGATGGTTATTTAATTATTATTGAATATGAAATGTCTTTATCGTGAAATTTACCATCTGGTTGTTTCATTCCAGGAGTTATGGCTCGTAGAAAATCATCGGGAGTCATGTAAACTTCGTTAGCGTCACCGTACGATAGCTTGACTGTGGCAAAATAACGAAATATCTTGTCGGGCGTCGAATAAGATCTCATTCTATTTTCATATTCAATTATCTGTTATATTGTGACATGAAAAATAAAATAAAAATAGTGCACGATAAAAATAAAATATAATAATGAAGATGAGATAAATAAAAAATGTGAGAGATGAGAAAAAGAACCTTTCTATCTCTGAATCCGACTTTTTCGCGACGATGTTTCTTTTTCTTTCCGTCCTGTTCTTCGGTTTCGATGTCATCTTCAGATTCGGTGATTTGTTCGGCTGCTCCAACTGCCGGTAATATATTATCCTTTAAGCTAAAAAACAAATAACGAGTTTATATATATTTAAATACAACAAAGATGATGGTATATAAACAAAGCATCACCTTTTAGTCATCACTCCCAAAATGGAAAAGGCAAACAATGCATAACATGTTTTTGAAAAGATGGAATCTTTTCGAAACATATTTTCGTAAGTGTGACTCTCTCGTTTCGATTTATTTTCAAAATTGTTTGTTCCATTATACAAATTATATAGAAGGGGTCTATTCGTTTGAGACCATCGCGAATATTTGTAGATCTGTCGAGAGCAACATGCGATAATTTTCCCGTTTGACCACATAGCTAAAAAAATAATAAAATTGTTTTTATGATAGTAGTTAATATTTTTTTTATATTGCTCAATTTTCCAATGAATAATATCAATATATATATTATTGAACAAGAAAATTGATGCAAAAATAGATTGTTGATATATGGATAATAATATAAATGATAAAAAATTGATTGATTCTTTGTTTAGATAAGATTGAATAAAAAAAATCTTAATTTGCACAATCATCAATGTATAGCATACCTTGTAAATGAAATAATATATATCAAACAATTTTACAATTAATGTTGTGAATTTGATTAACCTAGTAATGGATCAATTACATGATCTATTTCAATGTCACTATTCCAGTTAAAGGTTAAACAGAAATCTAATAAGATACATGTAATATTCAATAATAAAATATATCTAAGCGACAAATATAATCATATCCGTGAGTTGCTGTCAATACATAATAATACTGGGAAGACAGTTGTAAATTTTTGGTTAAGTATTAATATCACATAAGAGTGACTCATGATGAGGTACTTGGAAGACTCGGCGAGACTGCTCACCGGTCTGTTAGGGTCACTGTGGTTGGAGTCAGCAGCAGCGCAGAATACAGCAGCTCGAACACGACATTCACTCAATAGGTGCCGTAGCACAGCTGTGCCCGAGCGACCCTAACACCTCAACAGCAAGCCATAATCAAACTGAAAAACACAAATCTGTAGTTTTATCATTGTTTTTTCGAAACAATACAAGGACATTTTCTAATAAATTACTATGATAATTATTACCATAATTAATTTAAGGCTTAAATAAGTGGAGCAAAGTAACCCAATAATAACTACTTATATTTAAGAAAGTGTTGTGGTGCCACGAATATGTTATATTATGCTAAACTAATGAAAAGTTATTACACCTAAAAAAATATATTACACTTACGCTATAGATTTATTATTATTTTTTGAATTGATTATGTTCGTTTGGAAACAATTATTTAATTTAAGATCAATTAAAATTAATATAAATATTCAGAACTAAACATATATACTTAAAGCAATGTAATACACAATATAAATAAAATGTTACACATATAATAAAAAATATATATTTAACCTGGCAGCACTCCATCTGTCATTCTGTTTACGTTCTTCAAAAGCGTTCGGTACACTTAGTTAATTTTTTACATGAATTATATTCAATATTTCCTTCTGAACTATTTCGTCTTATGGCAGGTTTTAAAAACGAATTAATATAAAACAACCTCAATTTTATGATATTTGTAGGCTAAAACCACATTTCACATACTCTTGCCGTGAAACACTCTTCTAATTTTGTATTTAAATGATCTTTTTTATCATTGAACCTCTAATATTGTACAATAGCAAGATTAACCAAACGGTATTGATTGTTTGAATCATTGTACACATGTATAGCAATTATAATTATATAATCAGTTCTCGTTAAATTTCACTATATTTATATTGACGAATTGATTATGTATTAAATATATTTTATTTGCAGAAATGCTGAAACGTTTATGTAAACAAATCAATTTGGGTGGCATGTTAAGTTTACGAAATGCTAAAAACCAATTATGTGTAACCCAAAATTTGATATGCAATAGAACTTATAAAAATTTTGGTCACAAAAGTGAGAAAACACCAAGAGTTACAATCTTATGGCACAGTTTTCTTAGTACTATTGTTATTATATTATTCGTAGATTTCACCAAGTAAGTTCACATTAATTCTCTATTGAACATTAATTTTATATCTAATTATAAATTTGAATTTATGTAATTAATTTTCAAATTTTAATGCTAATTGTTTTTATTACAGGCTTAAAAAAATGATAAAAGGCGAAACATTTGTAGAACCGACGGAATTATGTAGTTATTATAAATATTATTGAATTGTAATTATAAAATTGTCCTGATCAAGTGTAAATATATACATATTTATAAAGTAATTTTGTCTTTTTTAAAATCATGTATAAACCTGGTTTTATCGGTTTTAAATTAATACTAACTGTTTAATACATACTCACTTAACTTAAACTAGGGAAAAGTCAAATGTCAGCGATAGTGTGAATGTAGAGGGATTACCACTTAGAGCTGAACTTTAAATCCTCTGTGGCATAATGACATAAGTTACATTGGTACCACATGCCGCATGATTTTTAATGTCATTCTTTTAAACTTAACAAAAATTGTATTTTTTATTTTTATATAAATACTAGATAGATCTAGCAATGATATGTAAAATATATTATAATAATACCGGATATTTTTAGTAGAGAAAAAGATATGAAAACGAAACGTAAATTACAGTCCTTTGGTCGGCAATCGTTGAGCTTGGGAGACTAATCTCCCATGATAAATTAGAAAAAAATATGATAATTGCTCAACCGACATATCCAAGTGGATATCCCGTTACCGGTGTTTGTAATGATGTATTAAGCTCCACATAAGTTGTGTTAGTTTAAGTATTATTAACATTATAAATCGACTCCTTTGTGATGTTTAATTTTTGAGACACAGAAACATTGCTTTCCTGTATCGATTTGGTAATTTTAGACACACCAGACCAAATAATTTTGATATTCTTCTTTCTATCTGAATCATATATCATATCTATCGCTAAGGCATGCAACGTGCAAGAGGAGCCCGCACCTCCGTAAAGCTAGTAGGTCAACCTGTACCAGGATTACTTAGCCAACTAATGTTATTCTTGGTGTGCTCCGAAATGTCAGAGTAAACCCCAACAACGAGTACGCGAAGAATGGCAAAGTAAAAGCCATACGAAATCATCATCATCATATATTATATATGAAGAAGAACCATGCTGGCAAACCGGTGCTACCTTAGACTTCTAAAGCATCTACGGTTGAGATTATGTTCAAAGAAGACGAAAGTCAAGCTCTACATGACCCTCATTAGGCCCATCCTAACATACGGATCTGAATGTTGGGCTTTGACAAAACAAGATGAGCCCTGGTCTATTGATCCTTTCTTGTGCCATGAGAATTTTTGGACAGTGAAGAGTAAGGATCTTTGGAAGCAGAGAGATTGAGGTAAAGTTGGATACCAATATTTGATATTGCTCCAATTCCGCGCTTAAGCTTATTGATTTATTAATTATAGCTGCAGATAATAGTTTATTTTGTTTTATCATAATTTAAAAATATATGCAAACAAAATGATATTGATTTTTTTTATTTTCAAATAATTAAATTAAAACTAAAATTGTCAAAAATTCAATTTTGAGAGCCACTGAATTTTTTTAATCATATTTTTTCAATTTAATATAGTATTCATTAACATCATATTGAAAAAAATATATAAAATAGAATAAAAAAAAAAATTTGGAGCAAAAATCAACTCACTAATAAAGGGGTTATTATTATTCTTATTATTAGGAAAACTATAACATGATATGCGTGTCTTAATCTCAGTAGTTCTCGAACATTTGAAAATTAGTTATGACACAATAAACTACACCAGAATTTTAAATCCTATTTTTTTTCAAGGCACATTTTAATCAGAGACAGAAATAAAACAAATCACTGCTAGATTTTTTTTCGAAAGTTGCAGAAAATCAGCAGTATGTGGTCGCCTGGTGTGACTGAAATGGAATATGTTAGAAGGGGACAACACCAATACAAACAGTCACTGTTGCTAAAAGAAGTCGAATATATTTCAATACCATTAATTATATAACCCATATTTTTACAAAACTTTATTTCTTTGCAGTACATCTGAATCTATAATTAAACTTGAAATTAGCCCCAGTATTAATTTTATTTTCATGATCACGGTAATGAATAAAATATTTAGTGCTGGATTTAAATTCAATTGAGATTTCTGGAACCAATCTGCGATATAATAAGGATAGAATGTATTAGGAATAAATAAAATAAAAACAATTTTTTGAATACCTTTTATTGACGAAGCAAAGTTTTACATGTTTAGAGTAAATATATATTATATTATATGTATATCAATAAAATATATGTATAAGATGGAGCGTAAGCTCCTATTATAAAATCTTAAAAAATGTATATAGCACCTATATTTATTAATTTTCAGTAGCGTTAAATATTCTAATAAAAAAAAACTAATGTTTGTTTTTAATTAGGCCAACAAAAATAAATAAATAATATTTAATATTAATTAGAGAGATTTATATTATTTTAATTGAAAATATTTTATATTGCAAACATTTATGAATTGTAATAAAATATAATTCTGATAGCTAAAATATAAATGAACGATTATATATGTAAGTACAATACATGAATATAATTTAAATATTGTTATATCTATTATTAATATAATAATATAGAAGTAATCGTTGATATTAAATCATAACTTATTACAGAACATTTAAATTACTAAAAATTTTCCTTCCTGTCTTACACGAAGTTAAAATATTTGAATTTTTATTTTTTAAATAACTTATATAATGGTAATTATCTAATTTCAATAATATGAAGATAAAGATATGACTAGTCAATTACGATTGATCAATTATTGTTAATTCATACACAATAAAAATTTGGCAAGATATGTTTTAATCAATTCGATGGTTTCTTTTTTTTTTAAATTTCAGTTTTATATTTAAGTTCATTATGTTAAATTCGTTAAATTGTAAAAATTTTAACAAAAAAATATAAAAAACAAAACATAATCAACCAAAATATAAATTCAAAACTACATCTTGATTTTTTTTTCATACAAAAATCAAATCATTAGTTAATAAAATAAATGTCATTTGTTAGTAAAAATAAATAATTCCTTTCATACTTTCTGAAATAATGCATAAAAAACTAATTAACACATTGCTGAAAACCTACAGTTTATATTACAGCATTATTATATATTATAGATTATATATTGATCTATTTTATATTATCTTAAATATAAACTAATCAGATTATTGCTCGTTTTCCCAGCAACGTGTTAGTGTGTTCTTTAAAAATTTCTACACAAATTAAGAATTGATTTGATTTGTTTTAATTTCGTAACGCTGTTTATAAATATTCAATAAAACGTTGTATAATACTAGGAAAAAGCATAGTATGGCTGCGTGATAGTGAACAGGTATACTCGAAATGATTGAATAGACTTTAGATGATTTAGTTTTGTTTGACTCTACACTCTTATCGGTATCGTAAATACCGTTTTCGTTCAATTTTGATTCGCTCTTTATAAATATTTGTTCAGAATCTGTATTGAAACCATTCAATTTAATATCAGAGTCGATATTTTCATCAGCTACTGCGACACCGTTTTTGTGATTATGTTTAAAAATATCGTTTTCATTAAATTTTAATTCGTTAATCGATAGCATTTCTTCGAAATCAGTTTTGAAACGTTTCAATTCGATATCGATGGGATCGTCGTTGTAATTATTATTGTTTACGAATATTTCCCCGTAATGATTATTTTCCGTAGTCGCCGTAACGGACTCGTACATATAATTTTGAGGTAGAGTCGTCCTTTCTTCGACTACAACGTTACTCTCGTATATAATTCCTTCTGATTTATTATCATCGATTTTATAAAACATTTCCGGGGTGTTCCTGTATGAGTCTGATTCGAACGTTGATTCGGTGATAGTGTATGGCGTATCGAAAGTCGGTGTGCCTTGATTGCGTAAATAATCGTCAAACTCCATCAGCGTCGGCGTTAGTTTAATTCTTAGTATGTCTTCGTTTGTGTATGTTTCTGTGCGTAGAGTGTCGCTGATTAATTTTGGTGTGATTCTACCGGAATAATATTCATCGTTTACCGCGGCTAATAATTCCTCGGTCATGGGTACGTCGGTAATGTCGCAGACGGTGGAGCTGTGAACAGTGTCGACGGTGACGGTGCTCAATACTTTTCCGGTGGGGCTTAGTATGTCGGAAAATATTCCGGTGTCGTAATGAAATGGTGATGAATTGATCGACTCGATTATGTTGAATGTGTCTTCTGGAGTTACGGTTGTCTTACAGCTGGATGTGCAACATGAAGGTGGTATGTCGATATTGGCATCTGAGAATCTAACGTGCGTGGTTCTTACAGAATGGACGTCCTCCTTTGGCGTAGAAGCTCTGTCCTTCAAGATTTTTTTTGCACATCTGTTAAAAATATATATACAATTAGAACGTGATAACAATTGTAATAAATTAATTTGCTCAATGTACAATATCCATACATAATAAAATAAATCAATATTGAAATGATACATTTTTCTACGTTACAATACAAACCTATAGCTTCCGGATATATTTATATAGATATTTTAAATTTTTGTAATAAGCGATTAGTATGTCACACTCTAAGTTCTACGTAAAATCACAAAAAATATATTCGTTCTAAGGTGAAAAGACATATTCATGATATTTATAGTAAGCAGTGAATATGCCATATATATTTATGTAAAAAATCAAAATTCTTGTTAAATAAAAAAACGTCGGAATCGCATGATTATTTTAAGCAGGGACTGTAATAGTGAAGTGTTTCTTGATGAATTAATTAGAGTGATATGAAAGGCTATATACTTTTTTTTTGTCATCCAGTATTTTTGTCATCGAAAATTTATCAAAAATTTTCATATATCCTATAAAAACGACATAATTCGTAATGTGCTCTGAAACAAACTTTATTACATAATGAATGGTATACTTTTTTTATAATAGACTTTATAAAAATAAATATACCGAAGCACTGTGATATTTCTATCTACTACATTTAACGAATGATGAATAGAATTTAAATTATTAGGTTGTTTGATAAATAAGTCCCAAGCCTTTTTGGGTATAGGATATATTTTTATAAAATGTAATCGTCTAATTTTATATGGAAGCAGAATAGTTTTTGGAGGTGCTATAAGAAATAATCATACATTTTGTAAGAAAAAATACTTTGCTCAAAGGGGTGAGACAACTGGGAGGACGGAATATGAATAGCTGACAAACAAATATTAAATTAAAGATATGCAAACGACACAAAATTAATAGACACCAGCGAATAAGAATCGCTGAACTGATAAAAAGAGTAAGAGATAAAAGTAAGAACGTAAGACTCAAAGTTAATATGTTCAAAGCCAAGCTAATTATATAATCGATAGAAGTAATCAACTATCCCAATCAGATAACCTCCCAAATCTACTATGAGTTGTGAAATCTATCTTGGTTCTCTACTTACAAATAACAGACACTGTTATTCAGAAGTAAGAAGACGAATTGCAATATCAAAATTACCAACAATCTAGAAAAACAGTTGTTTTTCAAGAAACATAAAATAACCCTTGGTGCAGAGTCTAGTAATCTCCATTTTTAATTACTGTCTAACCTAGACCATGAAAGAAACAACGGAGAATGCAATTGATGTTTTTCCTAGTGACGCCCTCTGTGAATACCATGGATTGATTAATGAACGAACATTTCTGTCCGAGAGGATCTCAGCATTATAAAAGAAGTCAGATTTTTAATCATATGTCTCAAAAAGATTCTTGGCTACTTTAGCCATCACGATGAGAGAAAAGTGTGCCAATCTGTTGGATAGACCAAGTGAAGATCGCCATGGATTCCACCATAGTAGCTGCGATGCAAGATGCAGAATGTAATAATCGAGATCCGGGTCAAGAATGGTTACGATTCTCGTCTGTCTACGAGGCTATCGAATAAATAATGCACATTATTATTGATAAATACTCCTTATCGTTTGTATTTACTATATATTAATACTAGTTGTAAGTTGTATAATCTATTAATAAGGATAAAAACGACGATAACATTTATTTATCTGAATGTTTCAATCTTATAGTTCGCTTATGACCTGGGTTAAATGAACGACATTACTTATCGAACGACCTAATATCATTAAAAATGATATCTCGATGAATTTGAATGATATTATTATAATGATTCGATTACGTTGTGATCAAACTTGAACGCTCGGTCGCTTCCCTCCTTAATCCATGTTGCCGATTTATGAACAGATATGTAATTTACATAGTTCCATTTACAGATGTTTTTGCGTTGAATGCTGCTTGAAGCTATGATGATCAGATGACATCGTGACGGGTATAAAGGTGTAATGTGTAAGTTTTAGCATACGCACCGTGCAGTTGAAGCACTGACTGTGGTAGTTATTGTTGAGGGCCTCCACCCACCTGTCTCCGGCCTCTACGGGGAATCCGCACGCAAAGCACTTCGTTGTAAACAGCTCATTCCAGTCTGAAGAATATTACAAATATTATATGATATAATACATGGATTATACTAAATTTATATTAAATGAACGTACCGGCTTCACAGTATGGAAGTCCTTCTTCTAAGAAAAATGGGTTGTTACCAAAGAGCTTTCCACAATATGTACAATTGAAGCACTCAGGATGGAAATGTTTACCGATGGCATTCAGACAATCCTAAAATAATCGTCATATATTAGTATATGGTATAATTTATTAATTTTATTCTTTGAAATTTACCCCTTTGATTTTTCCGTGGCATTTGTCGCAAGCTGGAGCGATGAATTGTTCAAAGCAGTACTCACAATAGAGTTGACCATTTTCTTCGACGAAGCCAATGTCTTGCAACTGTCTTCTGCATGTAGTGTTGACGCAGACGAAATGGTCTGGACACCATATACGACCCAATGCAGTTATGAATGGACCCCTTAAAATATTTATAATAGATATGACAGTCGAAAATTAAACGTTAATCAAAAAGTAAACAGAATAAAATATAATTCATAATGAATTAAATCAAAAATGATTATTTATTTAACATTGATTCTGATAACTTTTTGAGATCTTTATATAAATATTAAGAAGATTCATCAGACTGTTATGATATTAGAATTAAAAATCAAACATTTAAACGTGCAAAACTTTATACAACACACTGCATTACTATTATTATTAAGTTATCTAACGAACAAACTAAATAATTTAAAAAATATGACTGATTCTCTTTATTATTTTCTTTGAATCGAATAATATAAATTGCATTACCTTGTGATTTCTTTGTTACATTCATTGCAAACTGGATAAACTCCATCTACGATATTTACTGACGCCAACGTGCTCAACGGTCTCGTAACTAATTTGGAGTCTCTCTTTCCGGAGTTGTTATCATTGCAACTGTTTGGTTTCTTTTCTCTAAGCTTTACCGGGCTATCATTATTCTTAATGTTTTCAATGATTTTATTTATATTTTCACCGTTGACGTGTCCGTTATTATTTTTAATATTTTCCTTTTCGACTATTGACTTGTTATTCTTTTCAGAATTCATTTCTAATGGCTTTGTTTGACCGTTATTGAATTTATCGTAGGCGGCGGTTGTGTTATTGTTTATACTCTGGAAGGGTTTGATATTTTTATTTGGAACGTCCAACTTCTCCTTGTTTATGAATTCTTTTAACAGCATTTTGTTTAATAGTGCCGACGTTAATTGTTTCGGAGGAATATTAGATACATTTTCGGTATGTGTTTGTTTGTCGTATGCCGGGGATAGAGATCCACTTCCCGATAAACTTGTTAGTGGTGAAGAGCTCTGGCTAATAGACGGAGAGCTGGATATGTTTCCATTTATTTTATTATGCATCGGAGACTGTGATTCGATCTTGAATTTTGGGGGTGGTGGTGGTGGAGGCGGTATTGATCCGTTGAAATTAACATTGACTGGAGGCATTGCAATTTCTTGTCTTCCGTTGAAGTCATTTTTTTGATGAGAATTGCCGTTGTAGTTGTATACCATACCGTTGTCGACGTTTCCTTTAGGATATTTACTCGCTTCGATCACACTTAAATTGTTCAGCGTGTTATTAAAAGGATGCTTCATGACAACAGTGTCTTTAATTTTGTTGGCCATGTTAGAAACCAGATCTCCTGGTTTGGTTTTGCGTTGGATTCCAATCTCATAGCCGTCGAATGTATTTTTCATCAATTGTCTTCTCAATGTTCCTAGTTTCGATGCGTCGAGATCTTTGAATGTCAATTCGGTCGATGGTTTCACAATGGATGCGTGTAAACTGTTAGTTTCATCTATAAAAGTTAGTTTATTTAATAAAAAATAAATAAAACATTTACATGCATTAGCCATCTTACTCTCGGCAACAATAATGTTTACACTAAGACTCTCATAGTATTAATATTAGTTAAAAACACTAGTAATAATCTAACTAATAAAGCATATTATTATTTTAATAACTATCTAAATTAGGAGATAACAACTCATATTTTACTAATTTACTGTATATACATAGAATCAATAAAAATCATGCCATTTTCAATTCTTAATCAATAGTAATAGCAATCTCCAATTTAGATTTCTCTTCTTTGGATAATTCTTAGTATTTTAATACTGTGGGAGTTTTAGTATACTCAATTCAAGTCTTTAGAGTAAAATAGTTAAAAAAAACAAGTCCAATTAGTAATAAAAAAGAGCTAAACGCCTTCACACAACACAAACTCGGCATGCTTTCCATTGCATGTACCTAACGTTTCCATTGCAGTGGCCACAGAGAGGTACACGTGTTCCTGGTAAAGCCGCCTTGTTCAATACTCCTCTACCCCTCTTTGGTGCCGAAGAAACACCGAAAGTTTTCCCACGTCCTCCGGCTCCGCCGCCAACTGGACCTGTGGAGGGGGTGGGGTCACATACCGGGCCACTGGTTTTATTGTTAGCACCGCTATAGGTAACAGGAGGCTGACCACAGATAGATTGTGGCTTTGTTGCCGTATTAACATGAGAAGGGACGTTTGTTAGGGATTCGGGTTGAAAATATGCAGTTGAAGAAGCAAATGGTTTAACTATATCTGTCTGCTTATTTACTTGAGTATCTTGTAAGAAGGACATTGCTTGTTGTGACATGGTTGTGGAGGGATATTGGGATATGCTCGTGATGCCCCCCGAGCTCTTCTGTATCTCGATCACCTTTGACGACTTTTTGCGTTCGAATTCTTCGAAAACCTTTTTGGTGCGCTGTACAGAGTTCAAGCCGGACTCGTAAGTAGTTTGAGACTCACTGGCTTGTTGCATGCTCTGTTGTTGCATCCTGGACGCTTCTGTGATTTTGGTTTGATAGTTGGAGTTTGATATCTCTTGAGTTTGATAACCTGACTGCTGTTGAGTCTGCATTTCCGTTTGTTCTCTGGACCAGTTCTTAGCACCGGATGCGTTGTATACTTCGACTCCACTCTGGAAGTTTGTCTTTCCATGTTCATGCTCTTTGCGTAGATTTGAAGTTGCTTGTGTTAACAGCGATTGGTGCTGTACTTCATCTTTAATGCGCGGTGCTTTCATGGGATTCGGTGGTGGGCCAGGAGCTGGAGAGCGCGTCCTCAGCCTCGGCGTCGGTGAACGACTTACGTCAGGACTGGTGGGTTCGTACAAGTTAGTTTCCGCCGCCGTATGTTCAACTGCAACTAAATTCATCTGATAGAATGGTATCAACGCAGCTGGTTTGTTTATTAAGCTTGGTGTTGTAGGACGACTGCGGATGGTAGGAGTGGTGCGAAGGTTGATGAGATTTTCGGTAACCGGTTGAAACGTCATAGTAATTGGGACGTCTTTGTGGAAGTCGGATATTTTATCAAAGGTTTGCGCGGTCGACGTAACAATGCTAGCAGATTCCCTTTGGATATTCATGCTGTTTTGTTCTTGCAGCAGTCTTTCGTTGGCTCTCGTGTGCAACTCGTTGTTTGACGGCGCGGTCATCTGACTGACAGGCGCTTGGAGAATTGCTGGCGCGTTTATGATCTCGGGCGTGTGTCCTCTCTGCGATGGTAACTGTTCGAGATTTTTCTGATAGCACGGCAAATGTGATGGTATGTTCAAGCCGGCCGTGGATCGCTTCGATTCAGTGGTCAATTTTTCATTTTTGTAAAATTGTTCAAACGATTCTTGAGTATTTGAAACGGTGGATTGTTGCTGCGATTGGTAAGATTCGGAATACGATTGCTTGTTGCAAATCGATTGGACTTTGTTCGATTGGAAGTTTTGTTTCAGCTCGTTGGTGACCGGCGGAAACATTGCCGGGAAATTTTCGGCAAATTGTTCAGGTACCGGCGGCGGGAAAGACTGAACACTCTTCATCACGGGTTTGAAAGCAGATGTTTGCGTGGACGATTGCAGTTGGCAGCTGGTTTGGATCGGCGCAATTGTGGTCTGTATAGACGACATTTGACAGGGCTGAGTTGCAACAGGCCTGATGCAATCTTGATTGAACGACTGCACTTGGTTGCACATTTGGCTTTGGATAACTTCTGAGGATTGTGATGTACAATTAACGCTTTCGGTCATCTGCATTGAGCTTATCGGAGTGAAAGGACGATTGGGAGCGACTGTCAACGCTTCTACTAAAGATCCTCTCTCAACTGGTTCTTTAGTTGGAGTTCCTAACGGTGTGTATGCACGAGTAGGGGCTATCGTCAATGCCGAAACGAATGGCGAAACAGCTCCTTCTCTCGGTTTCTTGGGTTCAATGTGGAACTGCATCTCGGGTGGGAAGTAAGGAACGGTTTCTTCTGGCATCGGTATGGCTTCAGTGTTTGTTTTCACTGGAATATGTGGTTTGATAGGAGCGATCGAAGAATATTTCTTCATCTGCATCATTGCGTCTACTTCTTCATATTGAGAGATTGATTTGGAAACATCACATGTTTCAACGGCCGTGTTATTGATATATGACTCCATCGATTGTTGGGCCATGTTCGAAGATAAACTGCAAACATTTGATACTTCATTGTTGTTGTAATCAACGCTCACTGTTTGAGCTTGAATGTTATCAATGGTAGCAGAAGTATCGATGGATTCTTCTTTGGTTGCTTCAATTTTCGATTCTTCGACCTCTGATTTTGTTTCAATTGCGTCCGATAAGACCTCTTCAAATGATTTCTTCTCGATTATCGGACTACATATGTCTTCTGGTGTAGGTGATGCCGGTCTGGGTGTTTCTTCTCTTGTTAGCGACAGTTCTAAATTTTGAGAATCGATCTCTTCACTGATGCTCTCGATAGGCGGTTTATTCTCGTTTATGTTCGATACTTCTGCAGAGCAAATGGATTCTTTATGCGCAAATGCTGATTTGGATTCTTGGAATTCCGTAGTCATCGAAGATATTTCCGATTTTGTTTCCATCTCTTTGTTTTCAACAATTACAGGATCCGGTGTGTATCCTGCTTGAGGTGTGTCGTACGTGGTTTGGATCGGTTCGCATGTTTCAGATTTGTACATTGTTTTGTTGGAACTGTCAGATTGCATACACACGCTCTTATTTTCTGAGATAGATGATTGGTTTTGTTGGGCCACGGTTGAGAAGGATTGTTTCTCAGCTATGGATTCAAACTGCATACTTTGTTGAGATGATTTTACGATGCTCGAAGATTGCGAGGTTGCTGTTGCAATCTGAAGCAGAGATCCATTTTGGCTTGTTTCTGATGTAACACTCGTGTTGTCGAATATCTTTTCTTCAGAAATCTTATCGGAAAATCTGACATGATGGCTTTCAGGGTCTGAACGCGATTGTTTTTCCAACCAAGGGGCAGGCATCAAAGGAGCAGGTTCAGTGCGGTAAAGTGCGGATGACACGGGAGCAGGACTAGGATCTGAGGACTCTTTGTCTAATCCATCTTCATCTAGAGGATTTTTGGGAGGCCAAACTACACTTATCACACCTTTGACTGTTATTGTTATTTTTTTATAATTTGTAGTGCATTTTGTTATTAGAAAATGTTTAATGCACAATAAAACACAGTATTATAATATATTATGTGTCGGATGAGGAGGAACAAACAAACATGGGGATGAGGAAAGAGAATTATAAAAAACAATAATATCAGTCAGGTGAACAATAAAAGCGTTTTTTAGAAGCTCTAGATTTGCTTTACAGGCTATTCATGTTATACTGTTCCACATAGTGTTTAAGTGAATATGGTTAAATGATGTAAACATGTAACAAATTCTATGACACATTTTTCGAGTGTTATAAATTAATCGTACGTGAAGCATCTTAGCGTGTTCTTCGCTTAATCCATTGTGTTATGTAGTAGAGGTGCAATGGTATAAGTCCGAAGAAGGTAAGTTCAAAGCCGCTATTCATAATGATAATAGCCCTAAGAAGCTACATTGTGTTGTTTTACATGTAAAAATGTGTTTTGTAATAATATTTTGTCAAATACATATTTAAAATTATTATTTATTTGTATAATGTTTTTTTTTTGCTTTTTACGATTAATAAATAGTATTTATATTCGAATAATATAAGCATTATATAAGGTAAGGCGGAAAGAATGACACGATTCGCTTAAACTAACACGTTGTTGGCACCAATTAACCCTCCTATAGCGCTCGCTGCTATAGAGCGGCAACTATGACAGACCCTTTTAGAGTGTTTCTTTCTAGATAACCGTTTCTACAAAACTCTAAATCTAAGTAAATAATATTTCCGTGCAAAATAAAGATTATTGCCCTTTGGTTGATAACAAAATATAACACGCGGACTTGAATAAGTTAAAAATAAATAAAGTTCATTTAAAATGTGTGGATGGAATTTTTTTTGATTCATTGAATTCGTTTAATCTATAAAATAAAAATAAAAAAAAATTAACGACACAGTGTTTAATCTTTTATAGGGCTAATATCTACAGCGTGATCCCTATCGCGGCGCTATAGGAGGGTTGGCCGTATTTTTAATCCTATTAGCTGGCTAATATTTACAATCTATTTTTTGTTTCATCATGAGATTATTATAAACTGTTAAATCCATCAGATAAAAAAATAATGATAATATTAATGATGAGAAGTGGATCCTATTTAATAATCTAAAACGAATGTATCACACCTCCTACTGTCATTGGCTTTGGAAGTGCCTTGTTTTAGCATATTTTGGTATTTATTGATTATTATCTTATCAGTGTATATTCTAGGAAAATTATTCCCTGGATGTAAAATAATTGAGATAGTTTTTCAAGAGAATGGTTGGCTCTAAATAATTTTTGATTTCAGTCATTTGTATCCGCTTTACCTTATAAAATAATTTATAAATTTACCTTATAGAATATTATAGCACTTTAGAGTAGATAACATCCTTTCTATAGCAATATCCTATACCATTTTATTTATTTTAATCATTCCAAGTTTAAATATTCATAGATTTTTGATTATTTTCGGATTGAATTATTTTTTAAAAAATAATAGTATATTAGTGTATTTGATTTTTTCGCGGAGATTTTATTGTAAATTAAAAATGTACGGTGATCTAAAAAGTACACGTTTTGTCGCCAAGAGCGCTGGACAGCATCTGACATATGTCATCGCACAGCGCGTGCGCAAAAAAACAGGATTTGATCGAAAAATATTCTTCCCCACTGTCACGAGATTATCAAGTGAATTTAATCCGATCTAAAGTGCAATCTATTACATAAGATAGATCAGAGCATGTTATTATTATGCATTTATATAACAATACCATAGTCCGTAAGCATTTTTTTTTACAAAATATACATTTTTTACACTAATTCATATCTGAAAAAAATACTACTGGCATCTAAATATTCTCCTTTGTTATAAAGTGCATGCAAAAATTAATCGCAGATATGAACCAGCCCTAGCGTCTAAGATTATAGCTACGACTCAATTACCTTTGAAAGGCGCAGCTACTTTCAGCATAGAGAATTGACCTAAAATTTGTATCTCATGAGAAATCATATTTATTTCATATTTGCGTTTATTTGTTCAATTATTTAATCGCCGATCGTATACGTTTTAATTTATAGTGTAATGTGGTATTTTTTTTTAAATGTATTTAGATATTTTCGACATATAAATACTGAAACATTTTTTTTTGAAGATATGTAAAGCAACTCGACACACATTGATGAAACATTATTGTTTGAACACATGAACTTATGATGATATTATACAAAAGCTCTCATCAAAAACCACATTAACGTTCGAATTCAGAACGAAACATGAGCGTTGCAGTGCTTTTTATTTGACATTTTGTAATTAAATCTTGATTTGTGTAACACATGCATAATTGTATATAAAATGCATATTTTCATTTGATAATTCATAATATAATATATATTTTAAATTGAATTTTTACCTGGCAGTGTTTGTTGGGGAGCCATGGGAGCCATGGGAGCCATGGGGGCCATGGGAGCCATTGGTGGAGCGGGCATCGACGGTGGTGGCATCGATGGTGGTGCCATCGAAGGCGGTGCCATCTGGGTCGGGCGTTGGAGAGTCGATGCTGGAGAAATAGGCGCAGACGGGATCGATTGCATCGATCGTGGCGACAAAGAGCTGACAGATTGATGGGTCGACGGAGAGATCGAAGATCCGAACGGCTTCGGTCCCGAAATGTTACTAGACGGCTGATCATAAAACAAACAGACCAATTAACAAAAGACAATATTATTATTTTTAAATTTAAAAATATTGAATTAATGTGTTACCTTGTAATTTCCTCCTAAATGAGGAGGGATAACTCTTTTATACACACTGTTAGTAGTGGTATTGAAATGATTATTTAAGCCAATCGATGAATTAATACTATTCACTGCGGCATCCCTGTCTTCGGCATCATTAGCGTTATAATGAGAGTAACCGTTGGTTTTGTGGTGACTCTCATTTTTATCAATGGTGTTATTGTTAATATTGGATAATTGATTCGTGCTTGTGTTAGGATGTGTTGGAATACTGTTGTTATTTTCCTGTTTGTTCTCGCCATTAGACAAGATGGACACGAAAGCTTCGACGTTTTCCGATTTTAACGCGAGCATATTGTCAACTTGGTCTCCGGACAAAGGCTGAAAATTATGTAATAGGAAAGTACAACATCAACGTTAGTATTCATGCAATTTTTTTTTCAGAGCAATGGTTACCATAGATGAAGATTGCAAAAAAATGTGAAAAATATTGAAAATCTTTGATTTATAAGGTTTGATCAAATAATATTGGATATATCTAATTGTGTACAATACTTAAATCCAATAATCACTTCTGGTACATTTATTCTTGAGGTATCTTGGAATTGGTAGCCATAGGATTTATTATTGGCTGTCCAAAAGGTTTCAAACATTTTGGTGAATTCGGTTATCATTAAGTTATTAGTATTATTTAAAAAAATGCTAAAAAAAACTAAACGCCATACCAATAATTGCATTTCAGAAGTGATTCGAAGATTGAAAAATGTGCTGACACAAATGAAAACTATCGCGATTTTCTTTTATCAAACCTCGTATATGATCGTCAACCTGATATCTACCGCCACTTAAGCTTTTATTGTTTTACATTCTAAGGTACACTTTTGAATGACATTCATAACTCATTTTCTTTAACACCTTGAACGACACATTAATTCAAATAACAGCATTAATTTGTTGAGATATTATTTAAAATATATAAATTGACAGGTTGTAGTAATTTTTCCACCGTTATTGGACTTTTATTATTCAAATTATTGTGAAAATATTTTTTAGCTCTTTTTATATACAGTGGAACCTCTCTTAACGAGCACCTTGCATAACGAGTAATTCGCATAACGAGCAAAAAAAGAAAGTCACAAACGCGCTAATTTTAATTCTGTGTGTGTTGGATCGTATTTCACAGCAAGAAGTTATGAAGGAGAGTTAGGAGGAAGAGAGCAGAGAAACAATCTTCTGACGCAATAAGAGAAATGCTGAAAGCATGGGAAACTGTTTCATCGTACATTGAGAAGCATCATCCTAATAAGGAGGTGGCTATGCGTGCTACAAACATATTCAATGATAACGCTGTGTCACATTTTCACCAAATTTTAAATAGTCGGCTAAAAAAAATATCTCTAAGCAGCTTTCTAGTAAAAAAGAATTAATTATTTGTCATAAATTAATAAATAATAAGCTAGTTTCGATTTTTAAAAATGTTTTTATCCAGGTTGTTACGATCTTTAACAATTTATAAGCATGTAATTTTATTTAAATAAACGGTAAAAAAAAATATTTCGCATGGAACGCATTATCGTGTTTTATATTGATTTATATGAGAAAATTAGTATCGCTTAACGAGTGTTTCACACAACGAGTAAGATTCTGGAACGAATTATGCTCGTTATGAGAGGTTCCACTGTATTTGTTTTAATAACTGTGGTATCCAATAAATGTTCTCGAAGACTTAAAACCATTTTATTCCAATTAAATGGAGTTCTGGAATGTTAAAAAAAGCTTCAGCTTGGCCCGATAAAAAAATCATCACAGTTCTCGTGATTGGTGAGAAAAGACCAAAAAAGAGCCAAAAATTAAGTTGTGATTAACAACTATAAAACAAAATATGGAGTAGACACGGCTAATGATTTATGTGTTAAAATTATAGAGGAAACTCTTTATTTGGGGCTTGAAACTACAATTGTCAATTCGTATATTTTATTCAGAGAATGCTAGAAAAATTAAAGAAGAAAGTATTGGAAATATCTAATTACAGAAATTAATTTTATACGTGTAATAAATCCATATATTTTGATATTTATTATATTTTATTATCATTAACTTTAATATTTAATTAATTTATTGAAAATAGTATGGATCTGAGCCAATACTCTTTAAAAACAATGGACTTCAAAGGGTTAATGTAAAAGACCTTTCCTACTAGACGTCACCAGTGCTCTGTTCCACTAACATAAAGGTTTCCAACATTTAAAAAGAAATTAAAAACTGATCGAAAAATTAAAACGGCGTTCAACGTGTTGAAAATTATTCCATTAAAAATATTAGAGAATTTTTCCTTAAAAACTGAACGGTAGGTATCAAAAGGTTGACGATCCCTGATATACAACATACAATTGAAGCTGTGAATACGATATCTGTTATACACGCGATTAATATGTAAAATTTAATTTTATTGTATATAAATAAATGCATTCAATCAACGATCGCGCTAAAAATAGGTATGTAGATACAGTTGTTTACCCCTGATTTAATTAATTCTTATTATATTACATTGTCTTTGAATTTTTAAACCCTATTTATTGTTATATAACAATAATTATAACGACTAAATAGTGTTATTTAGTTGCTAGTTTAGTTATTATATAAAATGACGGATGTCACATTTTATACTATCGTATTTTAATTAAAATAATTATTATTCTTAAATATAACGATTCAATGATATTTGTTATTAATAACGTTATTCAATAATTTAAATAGATCATTCTCACAGCTTCAAAACTAAAGATTTTACGTAACGGTTAAGACAATTATTATAATAACATCAATCGGTAATCAATATATATTAATTAACATCACGATAATATGCTTACCGAAAATGGTGCAAGTCCATTACCACTCATCTGTGGGATGGGGTTGGAGAGTGGCGGAAGTGGCATAGTGTGCGAAGACAGTGCCGATGTAATGGTACTGGCTGGTAGCTTATTGCTAAAATTAATTTTACTTAATTAATAATAATATTTTTTTATTTATTTTCATGTGATAAAATGAAATCTTACGTTGGCATGGAGGTGATGGGCTCCATGTTTGGTCCTGGTGGATTTTGGCGAGCTACCATCTTAGCATGGATATCACAATACAGTTTTCCATTCAGATTGTAATATCCTTGATTTTTCAAAGAGCTACCACACGTGGCACACTTGAAGCATTCCACGTGCAAATTTTTATCCTTGATGCGTACGAAAACTCCACTAAAAAAAATATAAAAAATGATATTAATAAAAAAATATGTGTACATATTCCGCACACAATAATATTTGTTCATAATGCATTATAATTATAATAAATATATTTATATAATTATTTTTTTAATAATATTTAATGATGATGGCAAGATGCTATACATATCACGTAAGAATAAATATATGCATAACAACAAATATAAATATTACATACACTCTGGGATTTATAATATATTTAATATATGTATCAGCAGCCTTCAATCTAATTTTTTAATATATTATTACAATATCAAAGTGGAAAATAAGTTGAAGACCCCTGATCGGTTGCCATATGATTTTTACAATGAATCTGTGTAGAGATCTTTAACATTCATGCAAATCGATTGATTTATTTATATATTTAATCAATTATCATTGAATATATTTATTTGGAAATTTATGAGTGTTAAAAATTATATATCAAGTGGAACGAAAAGTAATCAAAATTGTTGTTTGCTCTCATTTTTTTTAAAGAAAAATCTTAAACACCAATCAATAAAATTATTATTGTCATATTCGACATCCCTTTTGATTTATATGGTATTTTTTAATTCTAATATAATTTAAACTGGCACTTTTCTCAAAGAGAACCATTTTTTTTATATCAGAATCGCGGAGCATGGAACAGAAACATGGAGCTCATAAAAAATCATGAAAAATGTTCGCAGTAAAACACCGGGTTAAAAAAATTAACAATTTAAAATTGTAATCTTCATAAAACTTCTTGTAACGTATATTGAATGGAGTATTCTTTAAATGTTGAGATGATCCCTGATCTGATGATTGGATTATCTTAGTATTACACAACTGTAAATAATGTGGATCACCAGATGAATTTTCTTTAAATGAACGCTTTTTTTTAAATCATGTATCTTTCTGCTTATGAAACAAAACAGTTATTAAATCATTATTTAAATATTATTATCATCAAAGCCTCATTGTTAGCCCTCCAATGTACAGGACCATATCCCATGTTTATACCCTTCAATGATCTAAGCTAGAGAACTCGGTTAATCAGCAACAGTTTCATAATTCGATCACTGGAAGAATAACTGCATAATATATCGTCAGTCGATTCTTTGCTACCTTGAAGCTACTATAAGTTTTTTTCAGATTTGGATCAATAAGTCAGATAAATGGGATTATGAAGAAATCGCCTTTTTTAAACTAATTATTAGGAAAACCAAATTCCCTGATTTTTTAAATACAACGAAGATAATCTTGACAATAGACGGAAAATTTTGGTCGATAATTTGATGAGGATCTGATTTTACCATCGACATCTATATATCGTTATTCTAATTTTGTTGTCATTTTGTATCAATATCTTTGAAGCTATTGAGGCTTTTATGGTATTTAGCATACGTGTTATTATCCATTGTTATTTTTAAGGCTTTGATTATATTCATTGACCAAACAAAAACAGTAAAAATATGACATCTCTTTTCTTATTGATTTGGACATTATCTCCTCGATAGTATTTTTTTTTAAAATAAAATTGATTACTTTCTGATCCACTTAATATTAATTAAATGAGAATATTATTTTTCCAATATTCTCAATAATCTTATAGACACGTCCGTACAATGTAAATACATTATTATAATGTTAAAATAAGATATTAGATTATTCGGAAGTCAATGTCGATTTTTATTTCACTTCCAGGTATATTTTAAAGATTTATTAATTTCGTAATTTCTTGCTTGTATATATTCTGGTATAAACAATATGTAAAAACGACATTAATTTCCGAATAATCTAATATTATGTAAAGATGCTATGCATAAATATTAATCTAAAATATATAATACATAAAAATATTTCTATTCATACGTAGAAATCGCTATATTTAAACAAAAAATATCTTACGTTTTCTTTGTAAGATTCGATATGTTTAATGCTATCATGAACTAATTACATATTTTTGTATATTTATAATATTGGTAGATCGTTCAGGTAAAATGATAATTATCGTGTTAGATAAATAAATGTATTCTAAGCTAGTTCGTAAATTACCGAATAATTTTCCATGATGATTTCATGACAAAAATATTTAAAGATAGGTAACGCATGCTCATGAGTGATGCTACTTTTCAACGTACTGTTGAACAACTACGATTACAAACCAAAAGCAACAGGACGAGCAAAATCCATCATCTGAATGATTTGTTTGTGTCTTACACGATATATTCGTTACACTCAGAGCAAACTGGCGTGTCGGCGACGGGTCCTAGGGGCTCGGAGGCTTCTGGCGAGGGCGAAGGCGCTCCCAGTTGTATTTCTCCGCCGGGCAACACTTGATGGCATCCAACCGGTAAGCTAGGACGATGGGAGAGCTCCGGTGCCAGATAATCGGCCACGGGATTATCCTCAGGGACGGGTGTTTGAGTGCCCAGACTAATTCTGGCAATCGGGGGCGGTTGCTGTGGTTGTTGTTGAGACTGTCGAGAACGTTGCTTCAACGGCATCGGACTCGCAGTGCGGCAGTGACTCGCCGTCGAATAAAAATGTGTCGTTTCTGTATTACCAAAAAGCAGTATATTTAAATAGAAAGATTTTTCAGATCTTTTCAAATCGGGGAAACTGGATGCCTGCGTCCGCGCTCTGAAAGAAATTACAATTTCGTTCTTAGCCTATGCATGATGAAACTTACATGATGAGTCTTTCGCATTCTTCGCAGATATTTTGGCCTGGTGGTAATCCTCCAGTGTTATTGACTGGCGCATCTGGACGAGTGATCGGCGCTGTTACGTGCCTAAGACCTGTTACTCCACCTCCGGTTGGAGAAACAACTGGTGCTTCTACTTAACACAGAACATTAAGGTAACATGCGATGAAGTATGAATCGGAAATGAATATATATTACAAATAAACAAAAAAATACTGAAGAACGGAGCGGCAATTCCAAAGGAAAAGAAATATATTGTAATAAATTATATTAAACATATATTCATTAAGTAAACGAAATAAGTATATACCTGGTTCCGGCTCATTATCGGCTTCTTGCAACATCTTGAAGACTTCGCTCTTTTCGGAATCGTATGTCTTTTCGTTCTTCTTGAAATTAACTCTAAAATAATTAAAAAATACATAGACGTTAATTTATTATATTCTTTTTAATAATGATTAAATTTACGTTTATTTTCAGAATTAAAATATGAAGTATTTCTACATTTGTTCAATTGAATATTACCCGTAAAAATCAAAATGATAAAAAAAAGTTCCTACATGATGGATTTCATGAACCGGCGCATGACCCAGTGCGTTCCGGTACGTTTCGTGTAATACTTTTATGAAAAAAAAAATGTTACAACATTTTTATTTTTCAACAACGTTTATAATAAATAAAATATTAGAAAATTTGTATGAGATCTAGTTTAAAAATACGAATAATATCTCTCGGTAAACTCATTCTAATAGAGTAGATCCTCCTCAGCAGCAGTGGTCTATTGTTCTTTTGTGAGGGATAGTTTTTTGTACTAACGTCCTCGAAATCTCAGTTAGTTGTCTGAGTTTCATATTCTGTTTTTTATTTTATTTTTTGGATATTATTTATAATTTTTTTAATAATAGCCGAGTTTATATTTTTTTTAATGCTCTTGTAGATCCTCCTATAGCGCTCGATGCTATATAGCGGTTTTCTATAGCGTGTGCAACAGTCGCTTCTGTAGTTCTCCCTTCTAGAGCGCCCTTTTCTACCTGAACTTCGTTATTATGATCATTCAATCAAATACAGCAAGTAAGAAAATATTTTTTTTGCTTTCTACAAGTATTCTTTTTTTTAATAGAACATAAGAATCCTCAATTAAATTTCTTTATTTTTATTTTCCTAATAATATCCTAAAATAAAACATAATACGGACGAAGTTAAATAATATATATTTACTATGCTAATATTTATTCATCGAAGGCTTTTTAAAAATATAAATAGAGTAAGGAATAAAATACAGTTAAAAAACCTAACCCAAAGGTTTGTATGGGTACCTACTCTTCTATATGGCGGGTTTCTATAGCGTAAACCCTATCTCGACACTATAGAAGGGTTGACTGTGTATGCATATGGTTTATTCTATTATTTTATTTTAGTTTATTTATATTATTTTCTTCGGATAGAAATGTTTCTGTTAATATATTAGAAAATTTTCTTAAAAAACAATTTCTTAAGAAGGATCTAGATTTTTTTAAATTACTTTTAAAGGACTATACGAAAAACGTTTGCTAAAATACAGACCCAAACAAAATTATTGACCCTTTTGACTAATTTCTAGTATGAAAAATGTTTTATTTGGATGTTTAAAATCTTTCTATTGAGATATTTGAATAATTTCATGAAAACATAGTTGGTTTAGAAATCTCCTGAGATTATTCCCTGAACTTTTTAAATTAGTTACTTTTAAAGAATATTTATGGGTTTTTAAATAAAAAAATAAATAAACCGTTAATGTGACGATACAATCCACGGGCTTGAAATCATAAATTAAAATAAAAAAAACTGTAGAGGGAGTAAAATCATCTCCAGCTTATAATAGATAATTAAATAAAAAAAAATACCCAAGAACACCTCCAGCCAAAACTTCAGCTTGTGCTGACAATGTTTCAGCAATGGTTTCTTCGCTGTACATTCCTACAGGTGTATTATACTGCTTGTTAACGATGCTCTTGACGGTATCCCCGTTTCCGTTCATCTAAAAATCATCGATACATATTAAATATAATTCATTTATGCATAAAATAAAATACATATATAAATGCATACGTAATTAAAAGGCTTGGCAGCGCTGTTATAACCGGAGCCGATTGACTGAGAAGTCTGTTGACTTGTTTTCAACGATGTCTGTGTAACAGTATTGATGGAGTTGAAAGATTTGCCCGTTGGCGATGGAAGACTACCCGTCGGTGTCACAGTCGGTTTCCATGTACTTCCGCCCCTTAAATATTTAAAAGCAATAAACATCGGAAATCAATTAAGTTTAATGAAACCGAATCAATATATACCTTTGAACGGTGATGTCGAAGTTTTGTCCGGCTCTCACAATGGCATCCTGAGCGTCTTTGTGCTTGAGATTGAATACTTCGGTCGTGTTGACTTTGATGACTGAATCTCCGGCGAGAAGTCCAGCTCTTTCTGCGGGGCTTCCACCGTTAACCTGCAAATAAAAAAATAAAATAATTATATGTGCATCAGATGTTTTCATCGGATAATGGTGGGAATTCATCTATATTGTTATTAAAAAAATAGTTCTCATTATTAGAATAATAATTGACTTTCATGTGCATTTTCTTTGAAAGTGTTTGTGTCATTACCATGCATTTCCATTTTGAAAACGTAGCGATTTTATGTCAAGTATAACAGTAGCAAAAATGTATTTAGTACTGTCTTGCGTCACCATTCAAAGTCAACTAATCTAGAAAATGTTTTCAAGTACCAAATGCAATTGATAAATGCTTCGTGACACATACGTACTTTTCTCGTTATACGTGTAATAAATAATTTGCAATCATAAGAAATATTTCGCAATGAAACATTTGCGATAATATTACAATAGCAAAAAACGTGAATATGCATAATTCGAGTGCATGAGATTCGAGATAATATTCGATGTGCGAATAAAACAAAATTGCGTACAATGATAGCACTATTTTTAAATAATGACATAATCACTGTTTACGAAGATAAGTATTTTTAAAAGATTGACACACGCTTAAAATTATATTTAAAATTTGTTTAAAGGGTGTCAATTTTAAATTTCCAATCGTAAATCATGCAATAGATTAATTTTGTTTATTTTTAAAGACGTCACTATCGAGAGCCAAGTGTTTATGGCGGAGACTAATTCCGTCTACCATAACTTTTTGGGCGTGGTCCAATACGTAGGCCGATTCTAAAAATCGAACTTTTCACCGGATGATGAAGGCCAGAAATACGATATTAATCCGTCCGGATTTGGATTATTTCATAATATTATTTTCGGATTAATTCGATTTGTGATCGCCGCGATCTGATACTCATACACACATCTCTCACACTTTAGACCGTGTTCAATGAGTGCAGAGGTCTGATTGTCCGTCGAGCAACATTCCAGGAATGATAAGTGGGTGAAAGTGGATCCAGCATCGATATTCTTCGCCGGTGCATTGTTAGATTCTTTTCTGATTCATCTGCGATGGAACGGCGACGATAAACTTGTACAGTTAAACAATTTAGAGCCCCGGACTGAGTTCGTATGTTTCGTCAGTATCTCGGCCGTAAATAATCGAGTCGTAAAGTTGTTCGGCCCGCAATGAAAATCCGAGTCGTACGAACGGACAGTGTCTGTATTGTGTATGCGAAACGGAAATGCGTCCATATCTCTCCCGCACATCTGCTGAACAAAAGCGTCACGTGTACTTGCATTATACTCTGGTTTGTTATAGTATAAATAATGATGACGTCTTGCATTATGTACCCGAAGGGTTAACGTATATCACAGCGCAGTGGCGTCGAATGCTAACCGATCCATGGCTAAGGTTAGTTCGCGCATTTGCACACAGTGGCGCCATCGTCGACGCTTTGAAAAATAATATTTTGGATAATAATTCATTAAACATGTATGATGTCACTACACCACTACACCATTCAATAAAACAGTCATCAATGATTTTTCGCTAATCTCCCACAAAACGGATGCGTTTATTATCATTATTACCATTATTACGATTAATCCAATAATTAAATGAAACGTAAAATTTTAATTGGAGTTTTATTCTAGTTATAAAAACTTATGTTTCATTCATTTATGACAAAATAAATGATTGAATAAAATAACTTTCATTAATTAACAAAAGAATATCGTGTTATTTGATAAAGATGTATATTTTCAACAAACAATTATTGATTTCGTGTCACTCAAAAATATAATCTTAAAATTAAAATTAGTGATCGAACTGAGATAAATAATATTTACAAAATAATTCATTGTTCGAGTGATGAAAATATTGTAGAAAACAACTAAAGGTGTCATTGTAAAATACTGATCGTCGATGAAATATGTTTTTTCTTAGAAAATCATAGATATTTAAGGTGAATTATTATTATATTTAGTTTAGTATCAATTTATACAGGATTAAAAAAATAAGTACTTTAGGCAGGATAATTTATATATAAGAAATTTATTTCAAACGATTTAAAAGAAAAATCTTATAGGTTACTAAAAAAGTAATAAGATGAAAAACGATTAATTAAAAAAATAGTGAAGCTTTTAAATAAAAATAGTTATTCATGATATACTTTATTTGGATTTTCTAACTAATTAATACGACGCGTAAACGGCAATGCTTTCGGCGTAGACTGAGCTCTCGCAGCACGTGTCAATCGCATGTTTCACTCGCACCCGGCATATCGTACCAGATGCGACTGAGAAAAAACATCGCGCCCGTGGCTACAGAAGCGAATATTGTTGTTTTTATTTGTTTCGCAATTGCGGAGAATAAAGGTCAATGCTTATAATATTTATTCCTTAGACTTTTTAGACAAATACAAAATGTTTGTGATATATAGGATTTATATTAAGAGAGTTATTCGAGAATTATATTTTTGAAAAATCAAAAACTTAGGCTCCCAAATAGACTCCATCGCGACGATTAAAGTGTTTTTTTTTTTAATTTTATTCTATATAATACAACAATAATTATAGCCACAATTGATATCAAAGAGTTTAACAAATTTCAATGCTTGTATAATTAAATACAAATGCTATGATTAACCATAACACCACAATTTATATATTTTTAATAATAAAATCGTGTTACAGATATTTTTTTGCTGCGATTTATTATATTTATTTAAAGTTTTAATAAATAAATGATATATTTGATATGATGCATACGCCGCTGTATTTAATCGTATCGAATAAAATTTGCAACGCACGCGGAAAACTGGTTTTCAAATAAAAAGTAATAAATATATATAAAAAAAAGACAATTAACACCTTTTTTGCATACAAAAAGCCATGAACAATGTGTCCCAGATAAGGTTATCATCAATCGTGTTCAGTAGCCATCCACGACAATGGAAACTATGTGAACGTATGCATGTAAATGCAGTATAATAATAAATAAAAAAAAACTTATTAAAAACAATGTATACATAACAATTAGTACGAGAATCGATAGGACGGACTTGTTTTTCTAACCTTTGTTCTCGAAACTAATTTATTACAGTTAACGATGCATCAAATTAACATGTCCAAATGATAAACGCATAGTTTATTCACAATTTGAATATTTAGATAGCGGTCATTCTCTAAAATATGACGCCAATCTCTCACGCCTCGCAGCTATAATTCGCCGTTGTGTGCAAAATTGATCAGGAAAACCAGAGAAACCAGGCACAGATTATTCGTCATTCTGCGAGTTGATTTCACTGTCGTAAATTATAATGGTGCAAATGTTTGCGTCTCGCAATGATGCTAATTTACGATATAAACAAATATCGAACATTTATCATAAATTGCCGAGAAAATTGCGCGACATTCCAAACATAATTCATTTCTCATGGGTATTAATTAAAAAAGGTATACGAGTTATCGTCTCGATTTTTTTTCTGTCGATTTAACGGCAGACATGCCAAACCGTTGAAGCACGATGATGACATGGGGTTGATATGTATGAAAGCGATTTTTTTTAATGAATGAAAAAAAGGTTTAACATTCCGATAGTGGGTAATCTACCTGTACAAGGAGATTCCATACCAAATGCGTCATCTCATCCAGACCATGAGGAATTTCGGCACTGGGCCATTAATAACGCATGACATGTATGGGTCGCTCGATAATAGATCGGGTCAATTATCCGGTCGATTAATACGAAAATTATTTAGAAAAAGTCCTTTGGCAACAGTTGGCGCGGCTGCCCTTGGAGGTCTCTGCGATTTGAATCATCGCACGTTGCCAAACGCCACTCTGGCCGTTAACAATAAAAACTAATGATATACAGGGTGATTGATGCGAGCGTGGATAAGGTCGAGACTTGCATATGTGAAGGCTGTGTTCCACAAATCTGATTTGTTTGGGAAGATCGTACGGCCGAAGCCAAAGAATAAAACGAAATATATTCGATTCAAGGCCGCAGAGTCACAAAATCAATCATAATAATTAGGGATTATTATCTTTTTTATATCATACATATATAGTAATGGTTTCGCAGATCGAATCAATTTTTTATCACATTAATTGATTGCTGATTTCACCGGCAGTATATTCCGCGCTCTATAAGATTATCTCAAGATGCGCAATTTTCTAAGAACTGCAGAAATAATGAAGCCATGAAATTAATCGAACCGGAAATTTGAAAAAAAACAAAGCTATCAATTATCTGAGGTAGCTTATAAACGCGGATAAGATAGATTTATCAATAATCGCGGAGTCGAATCATTGTTTTTATTGAAGATATGGCGTGTTTGTGTTTTGGAGATTATGGCGCCATCTCTGATGACAACGCAGCGCACAAATTTTGACTCACTTATTCGGCCGATAATTGGCTGTTGCAGCAAAGACACAATGTGGCGTGTTTACATAAGTCGTCTAGATCCATCCCGGAAATCGACAAGTGGCACAAGCCATCAAATCGATTTCCCACGAAGGTTATTACCGAAGCGATTACGCGTGCGTCCGGCACGTGGGGCTACCTGGTGACGTCACTGGGGCCGTGGGTGTAAGTGTCTCGGTGACGTCAGCGAGAAAGCTGGCCGCGGCCAAGGCGCTGGTGGCATACCTGGGTGCATCATCGGTGGCGGCGACGGTGGCCTCGGGCCAAGATGAAAGCTCGAGATCTCGACCGGTCCACCCGAATTTGTGGGTCAACGCGGCTTACACAATCCCGGGCTGTTGCACTCCGGGGAAAGAGAGTGCATCTTCGATTGCACGGTGGTCGCATCACTTTCTCTCTGCCCGTTTTTTTTTTTTATTCTTTTAATTTGTTCCATTGGAAATACCGATGATGATGGACAAAGGACTTAATCATGTTTAATGGCGACCGCGCTTGATTCGTGGTTGTGCAACGCAATTTTGCGCAGCAGAGAATTGCGAAAATTATGATGGATGACTTGTAAATATTGGCGGAAGAGTGGTCACATTGAAAGAGTCGGAGCCGTATCCACATTATGATTAATTAAAAATTAGCGCCATTACGTGGTGATTGCAATCAATTACCAGTATTTTTTCAATAGCAAGTTTCTTTGAAAGCCAAAATGATATTGAAGAATTACTCGCTCTCGGAGTATTGAGTGACGAATACACAAGGTTTTTTTTTATTTTTCAATATTAATTTTGGCCTTTGTAGCAGTGCCCATTAGATACATCAAACACTAGCGCTTTTTGCCAACCTTCAATTCACTTTAGAAATATGAAGAAGATGCAAGGATTATTCACAAACAATCTTCAATAAATTAAAACGTGACATAAAGTTCATATTTCTGAATACAGTATAACACCGGAGATAAGTTTCAAGAAAACACCGTGTTATATGAGACCTAGAGCCAGTACAAAAGTGATTAGGTTTCGAAAACTTTTTTAAGTTAATCCTAGCAACTCCAATTTCATTCTTCTTTCAGGCTTCTGTTAGTAGATGGGTATGCATTCAAGGAAAATGATTCTAGGTTTTTTATGCGTGTTATAGAAGGGTTATGACCTACTCCATGCTGTAATTTATTTACCACAAGGAATTTGTTCGCTTTGTATCGACTTTCAGAGAGTTGTGCAAAGCAACTTTCCCTCTCTCTTCTTTTTTCTCTTGAAGAAATTAATTAATTATTCATTTTTAAAATCATAAGTTTCAAAAATCTGCTTTTCATGCATCCATTGAATCGCCCAAGCTCTAAATTAGTATATGCGATGTGGGTGGATGTCAAGGGATGGAACTATGTCAGACCGGTCTGACACAGCTTCATCCTGGGCACTAAAGTAAAGTTAAAGTTATAGAAGCATTGCCTGTATCATCAAAAAAATCTTTACTGTTGATGCTTTGGTACTGAAAAGTGTAATCCTGCGATTCTTCATTGGGATGATTCTACTCCAATTCTTCCTTGATTACTAAATCCAAGCTCATTGGCTTCTCTGTGCTGTTTCTTTCTTCTCAGGTCGGCACCCTCATGTCTGAAGATTGTGATTTTTCTTGTTCCGATCCTGTGGCGGTCTTTACTTGGTCGCTTGGTCCTCTGCGTGCTTGTACGTTTCCAAGAGCGACGAGCTTCTCCAGGCTATGGTTTCTTCTGGAGAGATGCCCAAAGTATCGAAGAATCCTTTTGAGACATATAGTCGAAAGTTGCTCTTCTTTGTAGTTCCCCATTTCTTTTAGGACAGACACGTTTGTGCGTTTAGCGG